>JADDOH010023230.1:0-100939 GCA_016648135.1 Agrypnia vestita | reverse complement strand
AAAATGTTTTACCACCAATAGAAGATGAATACCAAAGGACAATTAATATTTGTCGTGATATTAGAGAAGGTTTTAATGACATGGATATCCATAATATTCAAAAAATATTGGAGGATCGTTCGTTGAACGAAGAAGAATTAATCGAAATTTTGAATGAAACTACCACAATTAATGACTCAGAAAGCAGTTGCAGCGAGGTAGCTACATGTTTCACATTAAAAACTATAAATGAGGGCTAGGAATTGGCTATTAAATTAGAAAAAAATAATAATGAAAAGGATCTTATATAAAGATATGTAAATTTATATATTTTTATTAAAAAAAAATCATATTCATATAAATTATCTTCGATTTTTTTTTGGAACGCAAACCCCAATTTTGTATGAACTTTAAACCTTGTATAACACGGATTTGTATTACACGAGGTTTTTGTGGAACCATATAACCGTGTTATACGAGGCCCGAGTGTATTAACAATTCAATTTTTTTATATGTTACACCACACCAAAAAGTATTAAGATTCTTGTGTGTGGTGAGGGATAATCACTTACAATCATATTGGTAGTGTAATATAATTTAACAAACAATGAGAATTAGGTAATATACTATTTATCTAATGTATCGAAAATCTTTGAATAAACAGTCAAAAAGTGACTAAACTCAATCACAAAAGTCATATCTATGATAAATGAGAGTACAATCGGGTTCACTGGGGGAATATGCACACAAGACGCAACCGCAAAACATCCACCATCGGTATATCGATATATGTATATTGGACCACCGTCGGTATATCGATATAAATCGGATGTATATCAAATATGCGAGGGGATGAGCTTATTACTCCCTTTATATTAACTCGTGGCTTCTGCTTGCTTGCCGTCAACAAAACCTTTGGATCGATTTTTGACCCTTTTCCCGTGACCCAATCGAGCTGAAACTTGGCAAGTAGACTTGTGGCGACGATCAAGAAAATCTATCAAATTTTCGTTAAAAAAAATTAATAATTATAGTATAATTTCGGATATTTAGAAATTTTATTGTTTTTTTTCAAATTGGAATCATTAGAAAAGTTTGATTACGGCGCACACTGTAATATATTCGCAATCTAGCGGAACTTTATTCAAAAATTAAAAAGCACATAATAAAAATCAGTAAAATATACACAGTAGCTAATTACCTAGACTATATGTTTTAATAATTATTTTCTAAATAACAGCACCGGTTTCCATATGACAACCTGGCAAAGTGACACTTCCATAGGCCGTCATTCTGACAGCAACCTTGTTCGTTAATTTGAGTCATTGTGATCAAGAAAAAAAGTGATTTTATTTCGAAGTACAGGTACAAATACACATATATATTTTATCTTCACGTCTATGGCTACTTTAAAAAGTAAACTGTATTACAATATATATATTTTATTGCCAGATACAAAGCCATTTACTTGTATATGTCGAAATTTTAATATTTTTGAAGAAGTGTGACTTTGCTTTGATTTTACAAAAAATATCCATGGGGGGTACCCAACGAGAAAATAATTTTATTTACTGCTTTGGTTCATATTCTGTAAGATTTCATTAAATTTGGCGGCACGTGTTTTCGACACTCATACAATATTTTTTAATTTTCTTTAGGAATATCTACAATAATGAAAAGATAAATATTTTAAGTATGGCTTTTAAGTGGTAAAAAAAGGATCAAAACAGGTGCATTTAGATTTTTATAATACAAAAACTCAATCAGGTTGATTCGAAAAGCACGCCTTGAGAACTAAAAATTTACGTTAGCAGTCTTAGAGCAAAAATAGATGCGAAGTTGGAGAAAAGCTGTAGAAAATTTGTGAAATTTTTGGCTGAACATGATGGGTGGTTTGAAGATATAGTATCATCATTGCCTTCTAAGTTTCTTGTTCTGCTTCCATCCTTCAGTTAAGCAGGTTTACGAGATTGTACAAGATCAGGTAGGCCTTGGAAGTCATTCGAAAATATATTTCGAAAATCCAAAAGAGAAAAATCATAGATCTGGTTTCTACAAAAACTCAAGAAGAATTAACGGTCGCCAGTGAAGTTAGTCTGAGATCATCCTGGGAAAGGGATGCAGCCAATCTAATGAAAGAGGTATCTGCTGAGTCTCCTTACTGAGCTACTCGAATAAAAAAAGCGAGACAAATTTTTGGAGTACCAGAGTCAAACTCTCTCTAGAAGCCGCCTTGACACTAATGGTCAATGCCAAATTGAGTACCCACCAGTATAACACACTGAGACAATAGTCGAGGGGTAAAAATTTAAATATTTATCCAGCTCACCATCTTGTCAAGAAAGCGAAAACAGAGTTCCACCCTTCGCAAGATTCGATTAATTACAAAAATTGAAAAAAATTATTTTTTACGAGGATTTTATCATTTTATTGAAGTTGAATTTTTCATAATTGATATGAGTTACTGTAATGATAATTAAACTTTCTGCAAAAAATAAGTCAGAGATATTGAAAAAAAATACAAATTTTGATATTGCATATCTCCATAACTATTGATATTAAGTCATGGTTGCTTGAAAATTTTACACCAGTAACCGATTCTTAACAAAGCACTTTCAGGGTTTGCGTTAATTACGTGACATGTTGTATATAAAACAAGCTCAATTTGTGCAAATATAAGTCAAATGAATTGACTTTTGTTTTTTTCTTGGATGAAACTTTATGAATTTGAATAGATTTTAGTTATGTGTACATATAAAGAATATATTTTCGAACATTCAGGAAAAGTTTCATAAAAATCTATTTTGTACATCCGGAGATAAAAATTAAATTAGTATACATTGTATTAAGTTCCGCTAGATTTGGAATATATCACAGTGTGCGGCGGCCCGATAACGTCTCCGTACCTATCATGCATACTCCGTCGGTATGCATAATAGGTACTTCACTACGAATGTCGAAAATCTAAATTGACTGACAAATGTTTTTAGAATTTAATCTTCAAAGCATGAAGTGTCTTATCAAAGCTCAAAACATCTGACATTTTAGAAATATATTAAATTACTGTAAGTTTAGTGTTTTGTTATACGTTTTAATTCGTCTTTAATTGTTGTTATATTTTACAAAGAGAGCGAGAATAATAAAAACTTGGTTTTTATGGGTTCCTTTTTTTTTTATACAATTTTCATGGGAGCGTAGAGCGTAGAGCGTTTCATGTTCTGCTTCACTATTCCAAAATATAAAAATAAATAAAAACTAACTACATACATATTTCTACGAGAGGTGCCTTATCTGTCATGTGGGCATTCTTGTTAAGAGTGGCGTATTTTTTTGTGGCGATGTTAAAGCGTGTTATCTGTGGCACCAGGTTACCTTTAGTGTTTTTGAATGTTGACTGGGAATGTTATCTGTGGTTAAAGTATTTTGTGGATTTACAAACAAACACGGCCGTTCGGATTACTACTGACAAACATATTGGTCTTGAAAACCAGCCGCACAGGGTGTCTCGTAGCTAGCAGCAAAAACTTTGCAGGCGTATTTAAGCCTTGTTGATCTGATATTGCACGTCTCAATAGTGGTATATCAAATTTTGCATTTTTTTTATTTCTGAATTATTTTTGCAATATGTTGAACTTTATCATTAAGGTAACTTGTGTCGACTATGAATAATTCATTCGCTTCAATACAATTCAAATAATATGATAAAAATTTTGTGTAAAATTCTATTTAAATAAAAAATTGTAATTATCATTTTATTTGACATGTATAAAAGCGAATGATTTTTTTATAATCGATATAAGTTGCTGTAACGATGCTTCAATTTTTTGCAAAAAATAAGTCAGAAATATTGAAAAAAACATAAATTTTGATATTGCATGTTTGGAGTCATTGTCATTATTTACGCTCAACGCCTAAACTAAAAACTTTTTTCTAGGGCATCACCTGTACAGTTTTTGCTACTACTTTTGCTATGAGACACCTGTATATATATATATTCTAGATAACGTTGTCGTATTTTGCAATGAAATACATATTTCTATTTATACGCGTAGTGCAAATTTAAATTCTTATCTTTATGTGAATGTAGGCCGATTTGTGTAAATGAGCAAACAAAATTACACGTTAATTATAATATATTTTGTAGTAGCCAATAGTTATAAATGTCTGTACTGATATTCGAAAACTGATAGGTAATCCGCCGTTTTTTTTTTAAATTTATATTGCAACTGAACCAAAAAGAAATATTTATTTATTAAATATTTCTTAAATATTTCAAAAAATAAGTCGGAAATATTGAAAATAAAATGCAAACTTTGATGTCACATATCTCCATAACTATTGATATTAGGTCATAATAGCTTGAACATTTTCGACTTATAATCAAGGCAGGAATATAGTTCTGCGAGTTTATTAACGTTTTACAAATAACCCTGTATATAATATTAGGTTGATGCAATATTATCCACGACTTTTTCTTTCTTTTTAATTTGACGTTCAATTGACAAGCCAAATGTAGTTTGTTCGCTTCCAAGATAATGATACCAGCTAGGACGACAGGTCAGGAAAGAGTCAATCTCCGAATTTCGTGATCAGGCCCTTCCGCCGGTTCCGGAAGAGGACTGTCACTGCACCTTAGTGCTGTTAATTTTTATTTCTCCATGTTTTTCATGTTATCATGTCATCATTTTACAACTCTAATGAAAAGCTATACCTGGATTATATGTAAACGTTGTTATTATTTAGAGGTTTTGCAAAACAATGGCCGCTTCCCCTACAAACTTCTTTTTAACTTAATCTGTCACCCGGGCAACGCCGGGTACGGACCGCTAGTTATTTATATAATTAACCACTAATTTTCTGGATTTATCTAGATCTAATTATCGTGTTGTTTGTTGGGGCCAATGGTTGCTTTATGAAAAAAAAAAACATATACTATTTCAATAAATTAGTGGTTTATGCAGAGTGTATTAAAAAAATCTTGTTAATTATAATATATTTTGCAGAGGTTTCCTAGACTAGCAAACAGATACGAGTAACTTGACGTTTTGCCAACAACTTTATAATATTCAAACATATTTTAAAAGGAGTATTGAAAGATTACTAGTATTTGTCAAATTGGACTTAAATAATTGATTTGTATGTGTTTTGATTGTTGGTTGAGTGAGATAACTAACAGTTATGTAACATTTTTATTATATTATGACTTTCTAAGTTTGTGCTCTTGATTATTAATATATTATTACTACCATATTATTACGTTTTTTTTTAAATTTTTTATTATATTATGTTTTCCTTAAGCTTCTGCTTTGTTATATATGTACTTGCTTTTTACTTTGTATTATATTTATCTTTATATATTTGTTTTTTAAGTATTTGATTTCCACTTTTTCATTATTATTTTTATGTTATTAAATTTTTTCTCTTTAAACTATCCACTATATAAACGTACACTTTACCTATTTGTTTGTAAAAGCCCAAAGCCCTGTAGGGGAACCAAAAAGAAATATTTAATAAATAAATATTTCTTTTTGGTTCCCCTACAGGGCTTTGGGCTTTTACAAACAAATAGGTAAAGTGTACGTTTATATAGTGGATAGTTTAAAGAGAAAAAATTTAATAACATAAAAATAATAATGAAAAAGTGGAAATCAAATACTTAAAAAACAAATATATAAAGATAAATATAATACAAAGTAAAAAGCAAGTACATATATAACAAAGCAGAAGCTTAAGGAAAACATAATATAATAAAAAAATTTAAAAAAAACGTAATAATATGGTAGTAATAATATATTAATAATCAAGAGCACAAACTTAGAAAGTCATAATATAATAAAAATGTTACATAACTGTTAGTTATCTCACTCAACCAACAATCAAAACACATACAAATCAATTATTTAAGTCCAATTTGACAAATACTAGTAATCTTTCAATACTCCTTTTAAAATATGTTTGAATATTATAAAGTTGTTGGCAAAACGTCAAGTTACTCGTATCTGTTTGCTAGTCTAGGAAACCTCTGCAAAATATATTATAATTAACAAGATTTTTTTAATACACTCTGCATAAACCACTAATTTATTGAAATAGTATATGTTTTTTTTTTTCATAAAGGAACCATTGGCCCCAACAAACAACACGATAATTAGATCTAGATAAATCCAGAAAATTAGTGGTTAATTATATAAATAACTAGCGGTCCGTACCCGGCGTTGCCCGGGTGACAGATTAAGTTAAAAAGAAGTTTGTAGGGGAAGCGGCCATTGTTTTGCAAAACCTCTAAATAATAACAACGTTTCCATATAATCCAGGTATAGCTTTTCATTAGAGTTGTAAAATGCATCTAAGAAATGCTTGGTTTAGTTCTGTATGATTGTTCATGTGTACGATTGTATTTTATTTTAGGAATACAACCTAATAATAAATAACATAATAATCAATATTCTATAAAATATAAAAATTAAAATTGTCTGTCATTCACACCTACAATGTTTTCACAACACTTCAAGGGCCAAGGCACTTGTTAGTAAAGATTAATAATTACAAAGAAAGAGAAAACAATTATTACAAACAAAGAAAATGGTTGGATTTCTGTAACAAGAAAAACATGGAGAAATAAAAATTAACAGCACTAAGGTGCAGTGACAGTCCTCTTCCGGAACCGGCGGAAGGGCCTGATCACGAAATTCGGAGATTGACCCTTTCCTGACCTGTCGTCCTAGCTGGTATCATTATCTTGGAAGCGAACAAACTACATTTGGCTTGTCAATTGAACGTCAAATTAAAAAGAAAGAAAAAGTCGCGGATAATATTGCATCAACCTAATATTATATACAGGGTTATTTGTAAAACGTTAATAAACTCGCAGAACTATATTCCTGCCTTGATTATAAGTCGAAAATGTTCAAGCTATTATGACCTAATATCAATAGTTATGGAGATATGTGACATCGAATTTTGCATTTTTTTTCAATATTTCTGACTTATTTTTTATAAAACGTTGGACTATCATTACAGTAACTAATATCGATTGCGAAAAATTCATTCGTTTCAATACAAGTTAAATAAAATGATAAAAACCCTGAAAAAATTCCAATTGGAATGTTTTCCAATTGGAATTTGAAGGTTTTTATTTGACTCGTATTAAAGGAAGTGAATTTTTCATATGTGATATAAGTTACTGTAATGATAGTCCAACGTTTTACAAAAAATAAGTCAGAAATATTGAAAAAAAAATGCAAACTTTGATGTCGCATATCTCCTTAACTATTGATATTATGTCATGATAGCTTGAACATTTTCGACCCATAATCAGGGCAGGAATATAGTCCTGCGAGGTTATTAATGTTACATTACTTTACATAATTACGTTACATAATGTAATATTACAAATAACCCTGTATATACTAGTAGATATGATTTGAAGATCAATTTCATAAAAAGCATCGTACTTTCAAGTCGAAAAAAATTACGAATCTTTTGCAATTAACATATTTTTTGTTTTACATTATCATTATTTTTAAGGATGATGATAATGACAATGGTGCTGATTTATATAACAACGTCTCGGATGTGTAATTTCGTGCTTATGTTATTCATATGTTTTTTTTTCCATCCTTGAGTTCATGGACATCGCACGAATTTTGTTGCGTTCGAATTGAATCGTGTTATTATTAATTCGTTACTTAAAATATCAAATGTTTGCCTATATTTTTGTCAAAAAAGGAGAAATTATGACATTTTTGAAAAATGTTTAATAGAACTACCGATGTTAGAACCGAACTCAACTTAGTTTATTCTCGAACCCCAACTACCTACGCCACCTAAAAATGATCATGGTATTTGTTTAACTTTTTGTAATGTTGTTTCTTTTTACTGTAACTTTCTCAGGAAACAGGCAAGAGTAGATTATAGGCATATCTTGATTATTGAATCGGGTAAAAACATAAACTGTGTTACCTCTACGTGAGTTTAATTATAATTTTGTATTTTACAACTCAAGTTTCGAGAGTATTAGAGTATCATCGACAGAACATTATTTTATTTATTTATTTATTTATTAATGCCCTATAGGGCTTTTACAACAGATAGGTAAAGTGTACATTAACAGAATATATAGTTTAAAGAAGAAAAAAAATAACACGTTAACATAATAATGACATGGAGAGGAAAGAAAATACTTAAAATACAGATAAAAAAATATAAAGATAAATATAATATAAAGTAAAAAGAAAGTATATAAAAAGCAGAAGCATAAAAAAAACATAATATAATAGAAATTATAAAACAAAAAAAAGTAATAATGTAGAGTAAAAAGATATAGCACAAGCTTTGAAAATCACATTAAATAAAACATATACATACAAATACAAATCAATTATTTAAGTCCGATTCGACAAATACTAGTAATCTTTCAATGCACCTTTTAATATATGTTTGAACAATATACAGTTATTGGCAAAGACGTCCAATTGCTCGTATCTGTTTGCTAGTCTAGGAAGCCTTTGAATTGGGAAATGAAAGATACACTTATATAATTATAATTAAACTATCATTGAGATAGCATAGTTTATTTTTTTCATCCAATTTAATGATCATTGTGAATAATCTATCCAATGTTAACGCCAAATCCATCAATAATAAAGGCATATTCGGTCGTATTATGAAAATATCAATATTCTATTTTCAGAACGCGTGCCATCCGAATACCTACTATGTATAAAATATATTTATTTAATTTATTTCCTACTCGCAATTTTTAATAATACAAAACTAGCGAAGTTTAAATATACATCTTCACTTTCACTCCCCCCTAATTAACACATACATTTTTGAGTCTGTTCGTTAACATTTTGAAGTACAATAATAATAAGATATCCTGAATAGATAATGAACCCAGGAGCAAAACATATTACAGTGGTGATTAAGCTTTCAAAAAGGACACAGACCTTAAGCTATCACAGTTCTATTACCTCACATACTTTCGTTTATTTTTGTTTCTTGTTTTCATCCTGTTTGTGTCTGCAATTATCAGCCCTCTTCAAAACAGCAATTAGTGCGAAACAAACACCCTTAGAATGCCTAGGAACTGTGTCATTATCTTTTAATGACACATAAACGTTCGTCAGCTGATTATCCTAGAAAAATAAGGTGTAACCTGATGTATTTATTTCCGTGCTTTTTCAAGACAGGATGTGACAACTGCATTTCCTGCATGTCCTGTTTTGTCTTTCGCTTTTACATATTTATGTCCTGATACGATGATATTAAATGAATTCATCATTGTCAACATTCCTAGTCCCTCCTGTTATATAAACTCTTCCTCTCACAATGATCGCCATCATCCTTTCTTTGCGTGTTCGGTCCAGCATACTCTTAGTCACACAAAAGTCTTCTGATTTGGTCCCGCGAATGGAGACTGCCTTCCCTTTTGCCAAGACTTTTATTTTCAATAAATATACCAATAAAACGGTCTATCACACCAACATAGGTTATTTCTCTCTTCTACCTAGAATGCTAAACCAGTACAACGAGGTCACGTCATGTAACCCCAACATCGACATATTTCACATGACACAACCTCAGTTTAAGAGAGAAATTATATCGCCCCTGACCGAAAATAGTTTGAGCGTGTAAGACGGATTCTTCGGAAATCAATCTAAACAAAAATTTTATAGCCACAAAGCGCGGGTACATATTTTCTGACTTAGTTGACCTGGGAGCCTACATGCCTATTATGTCGTGCGGAGAATGTGAACTTCGTTCATCTTGTAATCACTTATTGTAGTATACTTATATTGGATTATGAATTTGTTTTATTTTATTATGTATTTAATGTATTATCGTAAATTGTAACTGTACTAATCACCTTGTTCTAAATGACTATCCATTAGGGTCATTCTGACCTGTCGATAGTATTTAGATTAAAAAAAAAAAATGTTAGCTTGGTGAAAATACGTAAAACAAAGTACAGTGGCATTTTGAAAATAGACCAATAACGGTATCTCTCTCACATAAATCTCCCGATTTAAAACCCAGCTCCAAGAACAGAAAATTGTATAATTTCTAAATTTTTCAAAGGAAGAAAAAAAGGCTACGTTTAAAATTTTAATAAATACTTAATTTTAAACCACTCATTACGTATATTCGTCAACTAGTTTCTGTTCTTCGTCAGGACAAGTGTCCTTGATCCATCACTGTCCGTCACTTGACCTGATGAAGGTTGAGACACCGAGACTGCTTGAAGAATATGCAGTATAATAAGTGGTTTAAAAGTAAGGATTTAATTTTATTTTAAATGTGTATAATATCCCCTGTGAACTGGATGGAGATCATTTTTTGTACGTGTGCTTAGAGATTGGTGATGTCATTCAATGCCATAAAACGCCATCAGACAAATCTTGTACTGAAAGCATTTTCTGAAACCTTAAAAAAATCTTCAAGATTCATCTGTTTTTTTTTTTTGTAATCTTCAAAATATTTCAGTATTTATGCTAGCTCAGTTAACTTGCGTTAGTATTTTTAAATACTTGTACATTTATAATTTATAGAAATGAACTTTGTTTACACCACTTTTTATTGAAAAAAAATCAACATGTTTTAGAGCCCATGGCCGCTTCGTCGGGATGACAAAAAAAAACATTTTTTTTATTTATCATTTGTTCTTATTTGTTACATCTCAGACCCACGAAACATCACATTGACATTTGTCTGTAGGTGCATCGATATGTAAATATATAAACTATAGTTACCAGAATACAAACATGAATTAAATACATAAATCTTAGAAACTCAAATAAAAAATTAACAATACAATATAACGATACAAGAAACAATAAAAAATATTACCAAAATCAAAATAAGTCTCTTTTATTTAGTATTATTTTCTTTAATTCTGTCTTTTGCCCTTTTTTATTAATGTCTTTTTTGACTTGACATGGGATTTTATTAAATATTTTTGTTACGACATATTTTAGTGTTCTTTGTCCATACTTATTTATGACCTTCGGTATTCGTAGTCCTTTAACCGTAAATCTGGTACTATGTTTATGAATCAATCTACGCTTATATGTCCCATCTTCATGAAATCGTGTAATTAATTTGTACCACAAGGTAGCGTTAATTGGCATAGAGCCCTGCTTCTTAAAGAGTTCATACTAAATTGTATATTTTGCTGTGTTTGAAGAAGAACTTGTACATTTAATGAACAAAATATCAAATAGGTCTTCAGCATCGGCCATTACGAGAATAAATCCACTGCTGGATGACAGCCCCCCCGTGGCTCTCTTCGATCCTCCATCAAACTATACAATTTAAATAATACGAAATTATCGAAATATGTGGAAATTAAAAGGCAAAAAGATTGCATCGCACGCGTACCATCCTTAAAATGCCAAAAAAATGATTGGCTGAATCAAGTAGCTGGTAGATTACCTGTAATATCAATTTGCATGAATCACTAGTGACTTGTGACTCACGACTGTAGAAGCAATTACTACTCAAGTTCGGTGACAAATTATCGTCACTTAATGATCTGACTACATAAAAATGAAAGCTTTCAAAGGTGTCCGTCATTTTTAAGGGCCAAGACTAAATGTTGAGACTTTCTTTGTAATGGGTATGAAAGCAAAGGCAGCAATATCCAAAAACGTTTTTCATGCAGTCACCGAGGATTACTAATTTAAAATGTACCGAATTCTAGATTTTCTGTGTCTGTCACTTCCAAAAGCATATATCCCATAAATTTATGAGTTACATTTCCTATAAAATCTCTAATTAAGTACATTATAAAAAAGTAATCCTCGATGACACTGATTTCTTTTTAGATATTGCTGCCTTTACTTTTATACCCTACAAATGTCGTTTATTGTTTTTTAAATTTACCATAAATTTTACAGATAGGCATTTATTATTTGACTTTTGATTAACGTTTATTGGTGAGTCATCACTGGTCACCCATGAATAGTTTTACATACTTAAAAAAAAAATTAAAACCTACATTTTGCAATTTGTTTCTATACGTACATATAATAAATATGACTGCGCAGATAATTTACACAGATGATTATGTTTTTTGTATCCTTTATAAATTTATTAACTAATTAAATCGGAAGATGGTCTTGTGAAAAAATATGAAAATATTTGTTTTGAAATTGAGTGATGCAAATGTATTTTGAGAAGGAGATGTTTATATTCGTGGATACTTATTTGATCAGGTGCCTGGAAGTCTGTTTTCATTTTAATTACTCCTCGATTTTATTAATTACCAAAGTTTAATGAAACTTAAATATCGTCTTTAAAAAAATAGATTTTTGTATTTTTTTATAATTATCTTTTTTTACATGACCTGATTATCTAGACCCTCACAACAAATGCGAAGAAAAACGCAGGTTTATGTTTATATATTCACTTAACATACATAAAAATAATTTTTAAAACAACGTTGGCCGTCACTTTTAGTCAAAAGTCGTGCTTCTCATCCCGTGAGTTCCAAGTTCGATTGTCGGTGAGGTCTATATGATTTTGTACAGCCTGGATTTTTGTGACGTGTTCTGTTACTCTGCTGGGCATTATGACGTAGTTTATTGAAAGATTTAGAATAAAATAAAATTTTGATGTCGCTTATCTCCGTAACTGTCGACATTTCACAAAAAGTGTAAATAATATTTTCTATTCAAAATTGAATAAAGAAGACTTCAGAATATTAGTACAGATTTCTAATGTGTAATTTTAAAGGCTTTGCGAACTAAAAATTTTTTTCGAAGGTCTGCTTTAGAGAATGTGCGATAATTGGGGCGCTATATATCCCCGCAAAACGCTCGACAATAAGTTAAGGTACAGATACACAGGCTTATTGGTGGCATGCTAATGAGCATGCCACTAATAAGCAAGCCTGAACAACTGTACACACTTGCTCATTATGAGCATGCTTATTTTAAGTATGCTCATATATAAGCATGTTCAAAGCTAACAATCAAACACACATGCTTATTAGTGGCATGCTCTTGTTATAGAATAGAGATGCTCTTGTTCAAAATGGAAACTTTGCAAACTGAAATAGAAAATTCAAGTGAACCAATAAATCAAAAAAGTTCCCGAGTTTCCATCCGCACATTTTTTATTTTACTTTTTATAATTTTTATTAATCATTCATGCCTTTTAATATAAAGTTTCATAAACATTATTTCTCGCTATATTATTTTTACACAACGGTGACCGAGTATTCCGCAGACATTCGTGATTCCTATAATAAGTCACGAAAAGTAATGTTTTATCATCTTCCCAACGCGCCATATATGTTTCATCCGTTACGGACTGAGAAGATCGCATTGATAATACTAGCTGCGAATGACATAAGCACGCTCATTATAAGCAAGCCTGTTCACACATGCTCAAAAGATACCCGGCGGTTGATTTTTGAGCATGCCAGCAATGAGCATATGCTTATTACTAGCAATGTACGTACATACACGCCACTAATAAGCGAGGGCTAAAGAAGGTCAATACTGCGCACGCTCACGTGCCACTAACAAGCATGTGTACTTACTTACTTACCATCACGCCGTTTCCCCGTGGGGGTAGGCAGAGAGGATAGAGCGCCATACTCTTCTGCCCTGACATACAACTTTCGCTTCGTCTACATTCACACATCTTCGCATGCAAGCTCGACGGTTGTCCAGGCTCCTAACAGGACCATCTTCCAGTATCTGGTTAATCTGGTCACGCCCGTGGTCGCCCTCTCTTTCTGGCGCCGTCAACACTCGCGTCGTATATCTTTCTTACAATTCTTTCCTCATTCATTCGCTCAACATGCCCAAACCACCTGAGCGACCCTATTTTTACTCTATGTACTATGCTACGATCGGCTTTACATTCATTCCTAATATCTCCATTCTTTACTCCGCACGTGTATCAGTACCTCGATTCAATTTTTCGCGCATCGCGACGTCCGTGTCGCCAGCTGTACGATCGGCGATACGCCGCCGCCGTGTCCGATTTCCGGCGGTCGTGCGCGCGCGCGCCTCGCGGAGCCGTGGCGTTGCCTATGTGGGCTAATTGCGCGGCGCGATGACTTCATCCCGAGGCTCGGGTCGCGGGCTAAAAAAGGCGCTGCGGCGCGCGCGGGCCCCGCTCGGGGGCACCTCGGGGGCACCTCGGCCCGGGGGTGGACGATCCTTGAGCTCGCCCGCGACACTGTTTCGGTCGCTCCGGCCCAGGGGTCGGCAGCCAAACGGTCGTGGATGCGGGATAACAAACGTACCAAAAACGCAAATGAAGATCGATAGGTACCTATTGATCTTCATTTAATTCGAATTGTTAAAATGGAACGTTTAAATTTGTGTGAAAATTCTTTCACAAACAACTGACAATCGAGCTATTGAGAAAATTATAATATACCGGTGAATAATACATATTTAATAATGGATAAAGTTTCTAATATAAAATAATAGCTTTTAATGTTGTTTCTCTTTTCAGATGTGTACTTTTATTATTTTTAAATTTTAATGTGAAACATTATGTTCTTTTGCTAATAAAATATATACTCTTTTCAGAGCAACGCAAAAAAGCTTTTATTTAAAAAAAACTAAAATATTTGGGAAACCACATTATATATGTAACATGCGTAATATGTAGGTATATGGATTATTAGGAGAAAAAAAGGTTCGATAAATTATTATTATCATTATTCGATTAATGCTATCTTGCGGTACAAACTAATTACACGATATCATGAAGATGGGTTAAAACGCACCTTTTTGTAAAATCATTTCATTAAATTAAATACTAGTGTAGGACTAAACGATGTTGGTGTAATGCGCCCTTCGGGTGATTTTTTTACGAAAATGGCGCTATAGAAATTATCCATTTTTATTATTATTATTATAAGTATAGTTTGATTCATAAACATAGTAACAGATTTACGGTTAAAGGACCACGAATACCGAAGGTCATAAATAAGTATGGACAAAGAACACTGAAATATGTCATACCAAAAATATTTAATAAAATCCTATGTCATGTTAAAAAGGACACTAATAAGGTCAAAAGATAGAATTAATGAAGATGTTATTAAATAGAAGAGAATTATTTCGATTTTGGTAATTTTGTATTGTTTCTTGTTTTGTTATATTGTATTGTTGATTTGTATTTGAGTTTTTAAGATTTACGTATTTAATTCATATGTTTCATGGTGTTTATAATTTACCCACCTAAAGACAAATATCCATGTGATGTTTTGTGTGTCTGATATGTAAAAATAAGAATAATGATAAATAAATTTAAAAAATATATTTTTGTAAAATTTGTTAAGAACGGCATCCACGCGTCGCTGTTGATAGCTTTACTTTACTATATCTTTCAAACAGCTACTTATTTTTAATTGAATATATAATTCTTAATTTTCATCCGTTATTCTACTTCTAAGTACCTATATTTTTTTTATTAGATTTATAGTTGAGAATGTTTGCCATACATATAAAAACACAAGACATATATTGCACAAAGAGGGTTGTAACTCGTGCTGCACCACAAATATCACAAGACTCATCAGTTGCAATTGAAATTGCGGGAACCAGTTTAATATCTTCGACTTGCTACTTGTTTATTTTTAGTCATAAAAAAGATCTTCCGAAGCTTTCGCAAATCATTTTTTAATGAAACACCATCTGTGAAACGGTTTTCCTCTTTTAGAGATTTTTTTAATTATCTTTTTAATTTAAAATATAATAGAAACCTGAAAAGGTTTATGTAACATTTTTTTTACATGATTCAATATATGAATATAATAATAATATTATTTATTTATTTATTTTAATGCTTCACAAACACTGAAAAACACACAACATGATATAGATAATACAATTATAATTCAATTAGTTTAAATGCTTTTCATCACTTAAACGTGAACACGGCTAACATAGAGATAAAATAAATTTAGATAAAAAATCATTTTTTATAACTGGCTGAGTTTAAGCATTTTTGTCACATCTGTTTTGAATTTGTCAGTAGTCAGTTTTTTGATCTGTTGCGGTAGGTCGTTGTATAGTTTTAATCCGTTGCAAATTAGTCATGTTTGTCCCGTTTTTGTTTTGGCGTGTGTTATGCGATAGTTTTGAGCCGTTGTAGTGTTGTGTTGGTGTTTTTCGTGAATTTTGTGTTAATTTTATGTCTTCGTCTTGTATTTCGCCATTTGCTAGTTTGTGAATGATTCGATTTTTGTAATGCTTTCAATTAGTGTATATTATAGATATCTCACAGAGACGAAACTGTATTAATTATGGGAAAGTAGGTATAGAAGTCATTTGGGTGTACACAGGACTTATGACCTGTCTTTTTATGGTTGGCTTAAGTGATCACTTTACACAATTGTAACATTCGCCATTTCCACCCATGATAGAATATACCATGCTTATTCATTTTTTGGAAGTTGTATATATGTTCAAATTGCGTGGAAAGCTTTCATATATGAGTTGTAAGCGCCTTTCCATGCGGTCTGTACAAAGCCATTTTCATTCCCCTAAATCCCCACAGATGTCGCTAATGAGAAAATCTACATTGATTTTTTACGGAATTTTGAGAGCAATATACTTTATTGTGTGTAATGAAATTCTTCCGAATACTTGCATTACACTAGGATACGCCAGGAAATATTATTTCCAATTTTTGTTAAATTCCTTTTTACCAGTATTTACAATTCAGAATATTTTGAGTTTGTTCAAATCTAGATTTGAACAAACTCAAAATATTCTGAAATGCTTTCAATATTTAATTGTTGTGTTATACGGTATACAGTTTCAGTTCGTGTCAGGTATTTCAGATCATAGTCCATTATTTTTTCCACAGAGATCGCAAAGCTAGCATGATTAGCGATATTTGTACTATGTGTCAAATACGTAACTCGACTTTTGATTTTGACACTGAAGTTCTGAGTTTATGACTGAGCCGCAAAGGTGTATGCAAAGAGCCGCATGCGGCTCGCGAGCCGCTTATTCCGACCCCTGGTCTAGGTAATCACCGAAATTTGCCGAGGTCGCGCCAATACCGGGGCACATTTGGCCGTATTCTGAACTATAAGCAATATCAGGATATATTGAAGATGTCTTATGGAGACGAAATTTTTTTAAGAGAAAGTAGGTATGGAAGTCTTTGCGTGCTCATAGGGCTTACGACCTATCGTACTGCTGTCTTAAGTGATAACTTTAAGCAATGTAACGTTCACCATTCCACACGTGATAGAATACCACATGTATCAAAATTTGTATATATTTAAGTTTTACAACACGTTTCACATATGTGTTGTAATTAACATTAGCTCCACCGGCGTCCAAAGCTTTTTATATTCCCTCAATCAAATACGGGTGTCACTAGTGAGGTATCTATATTATTGGATTTTTTTAGGCCTTTATGTGTCCAAAGACTTCCATACTCGCTTTTCTATAAAAAAATATAATTTGGTCTCTATGAGACATCTATAACATATCTTGATTAATGATATCCGTGGGATAAAAATACAGTATATGTGTTCATTGAAATATTTGGACAAACTCTAAATATTCCGAATGTAAGCAATATTCCTTTTTCTGTATAATATATTGCATTGCCGCCAATGTGATGTTTTGTATTCGACAGGTTTGAAATTATTGAATTCAATCAATCAGAAAGCTTTCAAACGTAAAACCCCCTCCCTTAAAGAGTTTATTATAAGTGGTTATTATTACGGTCGTTGTACATATATGGAGTTGCTTTGATGCACCTTATACAAGTCTGTAACTATTTTCCGCTGCGACAAGTGCTCAATTCAGTTTTCTGAAGTTATCTGCTCCTCCTAGTGGTGTGACGTGCAGACTCCGTGGGGCCCCATCGCGCCAGGCCCCGGGGGCTCCCGCCGGGTGCGCTCCGCGGTCCCTGGTCCGCTGATCACTCGAGGTTTTCCTCCGGCGTCTCTCTTCGTAATTGCATATTTTACACGCCGTTCCACTCGCCCGAGTAATACGAGGCCCCATTTTATCGCGACGAGGAGTTGTTGGCAGCGGTTCTGCGGCGGCGGTCTCCGGTTTGATTCCTTCGCGCGCCCGTAATAAATGCGCGCTTCGCTCGGAGGCGAGCCAACCGTGCTGTCGGCCCGGGGAACGAACCCGGAATCTCGTTCGCTTCAGTTGTATGCGAGTTGCAACAATTTGCGAAAAACCAAAAAAATGTAGCCAATTACGTAATTCCACTTAATCGAAATGGACTAGCGAGAATGATAGTTATCATCTAGTCTATTCTTATCGGTTTGCGTTATCTCGACCGCTATTATACAGTAGGGTGTACCGGAGCTAGCAGCAGAAACTTTGCCGGTAGATTCCTGCACATGTTATGAGTCTAAAGTGTTCAAGCAACCATGACCTAATATCAATAGTTATGGAGATTGTGCAATATCAAAGTTTGCATTTTTCCCAATATTTCTGACTTTTTTTTGTAAAAAGTTGAACTATCGTTACAGTTACTTATTTTGATTATGAAAAAATCGATCGCTTTAATACAAGTCAAATAAAATTATAAAAACCTTACAAAAATTGAAAAAAGTTTTTTTACAAGGTTTTTATTATTTTATTTAAGTTGTATTGAAGCAAATGAATTTTTCATAATCGATATAAGTTACTGTAATGATAGTTCGAATTTTTGCAAAAAATAAGTCGGAAATATTGGGAAAAAAATGTAAACTTTAATATCGCATATCTCCATAACTATTGATATTAGGTCATGGTTGCTTGAACATTTTAGACTCATCACATAGGCAGAAATCTACCGGCCAAGTTTCAGCTGCTAGCTCCGGTACACCCTGTATAACGTTGCACACTTCGTCAATGTTGACGTGATGACATTCGACAGACGTCTTGACATTTCTCATAGAAATATTATTGTTTGATATGGCAGTTCGTACTTCGTGGTGCATGACGATTAAATAAATTTACCCACACGTTAATTTACTTTGTCACTTCTAAAATTTCGAGACGAGCAGTCCCTCTCATCATCAGGTGTAATCAACAACTAAAAAGGGTCGCTTAGGTGATGGTAGCTCTCTATTATTACCTAATTTGTTTTTTCTTTACTCTATCATAAATTGATTTGACACACACACGTCTAAGTGATTTCACTTCCACCACATTTAGTTAACTTTCGTTCCTCTTCCGCCAGCTCCAGGCTTCACTTCCATACGTCAGTGTTAGTACCAGAATTCGATTGCGTACCGCTAGTCTTTTCTCGTAGACATGTTAGAAATGACTGCATTCAAAGTACCATTCACCTTATTTCCTGCAATCACCCTCCTCTCGATGTCTTTCTCAGGCTTCCCTCTTATATCGAGCATACTTCCCAAATACTAATTAGATGTGTTTGTGTATTTTCAATTGTCATACCAAAGGGCTCATTTTATTCAAGAGTAGCTTGTTGATCTTGTGGTTAGGACTCTCGCCTCGTGATCCAAAGGTCACCGGTTCGAATCTCACTCCAGACAAGCAAGTTAGTCCTATTTTCATAGCACAAGCGTTTAGCTTAATTTGAAAATAGTAAGAATATTGATGTGACACGAATTCCGTGTTCGCATCACTATTTAAAAAAAAATATATATATATAAAATCGTACGCTACATCGTAGATAATGTTACAAGTAATATTGACGGTCCCTAAGTATATTGTCGAATCTAGTAAATTACATAGTTTAAGATAGTAAAACGAAAATCCTCCTTTTGTTTAAATCGTTTTAATTTATATTAAAATAATTAAATAAAAATTAATATATAACTATTAAATAAAAATTAAATAAATAATTAAAATAAAAAAAATTAAAAAAATTAAAAAACCCACACAAAAATAAATTAAAAACAGTGTTTTTTAAACATTAATTGTAAGTAAACAAAATTACAGATTTTGTAATGATTTTGATTAATTTAGATAATTTTTTACTTTGTAATATTATTGGAAAAAATGCATCTCACGGAGACCATTTAGTCATAAAAGACCCACAGAGTGGAGTAATTTTCTTCATTTTTAAAACAACGTAGGTTAGGTTTTTTATTAAATAATTTGGTTTATGTCATTTTAATAAGATATCCATATTTAAAATATATTTAACATTATGAATAAATTTTAATATGATATCCTTCCATACTAAAATGTGATAAAAAGCGCAAGGGGGGGATAATGGGAACAAATTGTGAAATTTGCTCACTTTGCAAGACGATTACAGTTAATTAAGTTACAGCCTTAACAGTTTTTGAGATATTTTCTCCGCCAGTTTGAAAGGGGGAGTTTCGAGAAAAACACAAAAGAATAATGAAATTCGTTTAAAAGTTTTGGAATTTTTGAACGAGTGATGAATCAAATTATCCGAAATACAACCAAGTGTCGATTATTTATCAGTTCAATCTAGTTCTATCCTCGTGCAGTGCGGTGATTTTTTCTTATCTATCGCGCTGCCCTTTCGGCGTCGCTTATCACCGCCCGACCAGACGAAGCGATGAAGAGTGAAGAATCTGAAACCGCAGACATCCTGCGTCGTAAAGATACCAATTCTATCGAGGTTCCATCGCTCTGCGCCGAGGAATGCGATAAGTCTGCCCGCGACGATTGGAAACGCGACGACTTTATGTCACCGCGGTGTTCCGTTATCATCAGCATAGGCGGCGCAACCACTGCACACGGTAATTAATTTATCATGGACTTTGCCTACACGTCTCGGTGTTTTATTGTAGGAGCAGCAGCTGGTGCCTTTTTATGCTGCATAATTATCAGCGTTGCCTCATATGACCGCTCGGAGTTAAACGGACCAAGAGACAAATGCAATGCGCTAGTGCAGGAACAGAACCAAACTACCCGGTCCGTCTCTCTCCCTCTCTCTCTCCGCCGCGGTTTATAACACGCGAGGAATAATTGAGCGCTTCCCGAGAGGTCTCGGGGTTTAATACCCCGAGAGGGCAATTAATATAGTTTTTATTTTATCTGATGTACACTACTTGCTCTGTTCGAGATTGCCTATACTTTGAACCTCTGTCGGAAGGACGCGAGAAACAGCGGACCACTCTTTTCAGAGCTGTCTCTGCTCGCTAAAAAGATATTAATGGTGTAATACTGGGCACTCTATGTGTAGGTAGTTGTACGAGATTTGATAAAAAAAAAAGTAACCCATAAAAACCAAGTTTTTACAATACTCCCTTTCACATTTTTGGGTTTCGTGTCTACTATATACGTCGGAATCTCCATACATCTTGCATGAAAAAAACATAAAAAATTTGAAAAATCCAAAATTATACTATATTTATTATTTTTTATTACAATACTCCCTTTCTCATTTTAGGGTTTCGTGTCTACCATATGCGTCGGAATCTCTATACAACTTGTATGAAAAAACCATTAAAAATTTGAAAAATCCAAAATTATACTATAACTATTATTATTTTTTAACGAAAATTTGATAGATCTTCTTGATCGTCGCCACGAGTCTGCTTACAAAGTTTCAGCTCGATTGGATCACGGGAAAAGGGTTAAAAATCGATCCAAAGTTTTTTCGTCAAGCAAACACGCCACGTGTTAAAAGAAGGAAGTAAATACGCGAATATTTCATTTTTATTATTCATCCAGTTTAATTTTATCCCCTACAAAGTAGTCCCCCATGAGACGTACAGTAGACTGTCGATTGTCCCGGGCGGTAGGGAAAAAAATATCCGGAAAATAATTACGAACCAAACTAGAATACAATAGGAGAATAATTGCAAATAATCAAAATTTTAAAACTTTAAAATACCGCGTTCACTTCTTGTAGGATAACACTGATGCGTAATTTACGCACGACTCCAAAATTATTACGACGGTGAAAAAAATACATACAAAATTACACACAGTTATACGACGTGACAAATAGGGATGGGTCGTCGACGTATTTACCGTCGACGAAACGAGACCGTCCACGTCTATCCATCGACGAGACGATCAACTAGTTGAATTCGTCAACTAGTTGACGCGTCAACTTCGTTACGCGGACGGCGCGGACGTTCTATCTAAACATCGGGACGATGGTCAACTGTCTACGGTTCGGCGCGACGCTGCTCGACGGCTTTTTTTATGACGTTAATTTTTAAAATTTAAAGAAGTTCGTAGGAATATAGTTTCGGGGAAAGTAAAACCGCTACTTGTACTTATGTGTAAAAAGAAATATTTTATTATTTATTTGTTTACGCACATTATATCTTTTACATATTGTTTTATATACTTCTTTCTATATATAATAAAGAGAGAAGTAGGTATACACAACAATATCAGGTGTAAGCAGTAAAATATTAGTTCAATAAAAAATAAAATAATTAAACAGAATTGTTTTATTTTATACAGCGCAAAAATCACCGAAACGTCGCACGTGCACATCGCACAAATCAAGTAAAAAATAATAGATAATAGCTTATTAAGCCTATCTCGCCCTACGCATGCATTCAAATTTCAAGTCTGTGTCATAGTTCATGTACACAAATCTGCACTCTGTAGTCTACAAGTCGACAGACAGAGAGATGAGAGAGAAATAAACGGAGACGTTTTGTCTTGCTCTCACTCGTTGCTTTGCATTACGTTGAATCTCGAATCGTCCACCGACCACGGCGTCCGCCGTCCACCGTCTACGAATTCAACTAGTCCATGCGATGAACGTAAACCGTCGACGCGTCGATGCAACGTCAACGGTTGATTTCAACTAGTCCGTCCATTCAACGCCCATCCCTAGTGACAAACAATGTTGAGCCTATAAAATAAGAGAGTAAACAATTTAATAAGTCCAAAATACACCAATCAGGCGCATATTTACACTAACATGGCGGCCCTCGTAGCAAGCGTAGGGCAAGACTTCTCACACCGAGGGTTCCGGGTTCGATTCCCGGTGAGGTCAAATTTATCTACGCGATTTACTCAAGTCCGGGTGTTTTGTGATTGTTTTACTTCTGTAATTGGGCCTCTTGGCCTGTTGAAGCGGGAAAAAAAACATTTAGACTCGTCGAACACTTTCACGCTTGTGTCAAAATAAATACGTTTTTGACGGGGATTCCCGAAATTTCGCGATTCGGGATTTTCACGATTTCGCAATTCTGCGTGTTCGAAATTTTGATTTAATTTTGAGGATTTTTACACTTTATAAAGAATTTCGAAATATTTTCACACGGGAGCCTTATGTAAAACATTTTTGCCAGCACTTTTTCAATATTCGAAGCGCTTCCGGAACAAAATTTTCTCAGGCAATTTTTAGTAATAGGTTTAGAAATACGAGACCTAATGATTGATATTCTCACTTGTCTCCCTGTTTTACTTAACCACCAGTTTGCATTGTCCACGGTGCATACATGCATAAACCGTCCAACTGGATCAACCTAATATTTGAACTTGAATTCACTTTCCTTCTGAACCAGGTCAAGTTTAACCGAGGAAAGTGGTCGCTCCGGTCCAGACAGTCGCTTCAGACAATGCCAACATTTGTTTGGTTTAAACGATCGATTTTTTTACTTAATTTGGCTTTTGCTTAGGAATTTGTTTTTAATCGTGTGAGAGTGTACTCTGTGTAAGCTGACCAGACACCTCACTAACGATGTTTATAACGTTTTTTATGAGATAATCTTCTTTTGGTGCATTCAGAGTAAAATTTTTACTGTAACGGAAGTTGCGCACGCAGCATGTAGCGGAAATGCGATACCAGAACTATCGACGCCATATTGAATTCTTGTCATAAGTCAGATTCTATTTACACGCGAGTTCACGAATATTTTGATCGATTTTAAGAAAGTTACCACCATGTCAAAAACGATTAAAAGTGATATTCGAGAATTTATTTATTGCAAGAACGACGTAATTATCAGATATTCGTTTTCAAAACAAAAAAACACATTAATTTATTCGGCATTCAAAGTTGTATAGTTTCGAAACTTTTGAATGGGGAACCGTTTAGGCCGAAAATCGATAATACACGAAAGTTTATAGTACTTGGACTTTTGCGGAACCACGCCATATCGAATTCTTGTCATATTCTGTCCACGAATGTTTACATACGTATTTTTTATGTAAAATCTTTTGTCACCCTGAATACGAATCCCGATAATCTTAAGCCACTCTTGGAAATTATCGAAAATAGACGCATCATTGCTGGATATAGCTTTTTGCCGGAGAGTCACGGATAATATTAGGCGCCTGCCCACACGATGCTATAAAAGTAACGCTCTCGAACGAGTTTGGTGATAAATTGTAGCGGTCGGTGAGCGGCTAATGACTTGAACTGGGTGCAAAACCTCCCTTTAACTGTTTTACGAGGAAGCGTGGAGCGCGGTAACGCAGTACAATACTAATTTAATTATGTACAAATTCAACGTGTTAATCAAGGAAAAGTACACCATTATGATCATCTCAAGACCCACCGACATATATTTTTGCCGGCCTATCCTTCTGATATATTTTCAAAGAAAATCTGTACCGATCGGACTAAAAATTTGGAAACATATTCTTAAGAACCCGGCTGATAACATAGGCGACATTTCCCCCCTCCACTCTTACCCCTTCCCCGCCCTCAGATATATTTGCATTTTTGAGTCCGTTCGACCGATCGAACTCAAAATTTGCAAACTTATTCTTTAGGACTAGGTGAGTAATATAGGCGAAATATCTCATTCCCTCTACCCCATCCCCTCCCCCAGATGTATTTTCCGTACAAATCTAAACCGTTTGACTGATCTGACTCAAATTTTGACACGTTTCTTATGGACCGGGTGGGTAACATAGGTGACATTTCCCCCCTCACCGTTTACCCCACCCTCTCTGATGTATTTTCCATGCAAATCTGTACCTTTTGACCGATCTAACCCAAATTTTGTATACTTATTCTTTAGGACCTGTTCGATAATATAGGCGACATATCTCCTTTCCCCTCTAAGCCATCCCCTCCCCCAGATCTATTTTCTGCACAAATATACACCGCTTGACCGATTGGACCCAAATTTTGCATACATGCATATTACCGATGGAAAAAATAGGCCACATTTTTTCCCTAGACATCCTATCCGACCCAGCATTGATTAAATGGAAACATTTTTTTTAAATACATATATATGCGAACACGGAATACGTGTCACATAAATATTCTTACTATTTTCAAACTAAGCTAAACGCTTGTGCTATGAAAATAGGACTGACTTGCTGGTCTGGAGTGAGGTTCGAACCCGCGACCTTTGGATCACGAGATGAGAGTCCTAACCGCAAGACCAACAAGCTACTAATTAGAGGCTTTGCAAAACAATGAAACCCTTGTTTCCCCCCACAACATTTATTTTCCACTTAATCCTTAACCCGCGCAACGCCGGGTAAGCACAGCTAAATAAAAAAATAAAAAAGTAACCCATAAAAAAACAAATTTTTATTATACTCCCTTTCTTTGTAAAATATAATAACAATTAAAGACGAATTAAAACATATAACATAACACTAAACTTACAGTAATTTAATACATTTCTAAAATGTCAGATGTTTTGAACTTTGATAAGACACTTCATGCTTTGTGTAGTGAAGTACCTATTATGTATACCGACGGAGTAATTCAAATTTAGAAATTAATTAGAAATTATTCCGCGATGTTATCGGGCCGCCGTTGCTAGAAATCAAGCTTTTGTAATGATTCCAATTTGAAAAAACTATTAAAAATTTGAAAAATACAAAATTATACTATAATTATTATTATTTTTTAACGAAAATTTGATAGATCTTATTGATCGTCGCCACGAGTCTGCTTGCAAAGTTTCAGCTCGATTGGATCATGGGAAAAGGGTCAAAAATCGATCCAAAGTTTTTTCGACGGCAAGCCGGCAAGCAAGCAGGCAGACGCCACGAGTTAATATAAAGGGAGTAATAAGTTCGATAAAAAAGCTCGGCGTGTTACCGCCGCGAGACGAGGCCGAGTTCAAGACATTCTCGCGAACGTCGTTATTTAGCAGAGCTTTTCGCGTTGAAGGACTTCGCCAAACTGTCCGCTGAAAAAAAGAAACGACAATCAACTATTCAATCCGCTCGCGGAGGGGTCTTCCGGATGCGGTGGTCCAGTGCTGCCATTATCGTCTGAAAGTGATTCGATCGCCAGATTACTTCCTACAGCGGCCCGGACAGCCGGCACAGCTGTTGGGGCAAAAAACTGCATTAATGCATCATTATCTATTATTCGTTTTTTCCCCGCGGGTTGTTGTCCGCGCTCAGCATTGCTCGCGAATCGTTCAACCCGCTCGGACCGGCCGGGCTAGTTGCGGGCTCTCGTTGGCGTATATTTTATTTATTTATTTAATACACGGTACAACCACAGTATACTAAGAACAGTAATACGTCTTCACACAAACTGGCCGCTACCCATTAGAATGTGTGCGTGCGTGCTCGGCGCCGTGTACGCACGCACTGTGACGCACACGTTGACATAGAATATGGGGGCACAAGGCGGCGGCAGTAAGGGCCGTGCCCTCGGTGCCATTCGCGCTCGCAGCCGCCGCTTTAGAAAAAAAATGCGTTTGTGGTGCTTTACTAAAAATTTGCGTTGATTATCACAAAGACTGTGAGTTTTTAAAAGTCTACGTTGATGTTAATCAGCGTTCTTGCAATTTAAGTGCAGAAACTAGGTATACTAATTACAGAAATTTTCGGGTTTCGTGTCTACCTTATGCTTCGGAATCTCAGACGCTGCGAGTTAAAAGAAACGGAGTAAAAATATAGTGACTACCCTAGCGTCAATGCAAGAGTAGGCTAATAACACGCCGGCAGGCCGGAGATAAACTACTGTTCTGGGTATACTGTGGTACAACGTACCATTGAAAAAACAATGTATATAAAGATGTATAGATTGATAGGTGATAATAAAAAAAGGAGATGAGGTATAATTCTATCAAAAACAATTAATTATAAAGTGATATATAAAGAAAAATAAAATATTAAGTGAATAACATAAAGTATAACATAAATTAATGAAATAATAGTTATCAAATCAAATATGAAAGTCAACAATCAATAAAACTACAACAAATTAAAATAATTATGTCTGAAATTCAAGAAACAACAAAATTACAACAAAATGAAATAATTGTAAACGAATTAAACCTGAAACTCGCGAAGCAATAAAAATGACAGTAAAATAAAATGAAATATAAAATTCAAAAATCTAAAAACAAAGGATAGACATGACATCAATAATTAATTATAAACGACCAAATTCGTCCAGAAGAGCTTTCTTGTGGGCAGCTAGTGCTAGCTATCTGCGAATAATTGGATGAAAATCTTACGCCGGACATATGGACCTATTAATGACGGTCAAACATGGCGTAAAATATACAACACCGAGCTCTACGATCTTTACCAGGACGTCAGCGTAGTCAAGTTCTTTAAGATTAACAGACTGCGCTGGCTGGGACATCTACACCGTATGGGGGATCTGAAGCCCCCAAAAAGGGTGCTGTTTGATGACCCAACGGGTAGAAGAAGTGTCGCAAGACCAAAAGTGCGGTGGTTAGATGGTGTCGTTGCGGACTGCCGGGCCCTGGGGCAGCAAAACTGGAAAATGGCAGCCAGTGACAGAGCAGCATAGAGGACTTTCTTGGAGGCAGCTAGGACCCACCGAGGGTTGTAACGCTGAAGATGGACGGATGGAATGGATTAAATATTGGTCCAGGATTGCGAACAGGGGACTCTGTTTTTGCAGCTTTGGTCACAGTTTTTCAACAGGATGAATGATATTAAAGTGTAGTTTTGATTCGCAGTGTTCATGATTCAGTTAGTTTTATCATTTCATCATTCAAAATTTAGGGCACCTTCGGAGATGCCGTCCATTTGGTGTTTAATAAAACGTGCAATTTTAAAATAACAAAGGTTATGAAACAAGGTAGGTATATATTCTCTTTTTATTTAAATCATCTATAATATTGTAAATCAAACAATAATTTCGCTGTCCGTCCGTAACTTCGGTCAAATTCACGGCTAAAAAAAAAAATTGAACGGCCGTAGATGTGACTCGAACCCCGGGCCAGCGAGTCCGAACCGGCCGCTTAACGCGTGCTGCTACCGCCGCCTCTCCGTGGACTAGGTACTACTACTCCGTACTTGGGTTTAGCAAAGACGCGAACCATTTTGTGTTCCGCCCAGCACATCGCCAAGGTTATTTTATACCCATTAATTGCCGGTACGGAAAATTTATAAAAAACGTTTAATTATTTTGATAAAAGTCGTTGTCTGCTATAAATAAATAAATACTTATTCTTTAGGAACCGGCATGTAAAAGCACCGTCAATTTTGACAAGTTACAGCTAGTTATATTATAAAATGATAACTTTATTTACTTTCGCTATTTATTTATAACGATTAGAAAGTTTCAGTAATGTTACTAATGCTAAACTTACGACTAAAGGACGACGCGAGGAGTGATGTGTAGATTAGAGTCGGATGGGTGGGTGTGTGGCCTATTGGCATTTCAGCAAGGGCAGTGCAGCAATGATTAAAAACTATTAATTTAAAATAAATAACCACGAATAGCTTGTTGGTCTTGTGGTTAGGACTCTCGCCTCGTGATCCATAGGTCGCGGGTTCGAATCTCACTCCAGACCAGCAAGCTAATCCTATATTCATAGCACAAGCATTTAGCTTAGTTTGAAAATAGTAAGAATATTGATGTGACACGTATTCCGTGTTCGCATCTCTATTTAAAAAAAAAAACAATGTTATAATCCAATGCTTCTTGACTACTGTAATGTTCATCTAAAGAAAATATTTCAAGTTTGATACTCTAACGTGAGTCTGGCGGTCGCTGGCTCCTAATCTGTGTGTATTTTATGCGCGAGGAAAGCTGTTTGCACTTGCTGACATTCACAATCGGCTTAATTGTATTCTATCGGAGGAATTAACGGGGCTCTCCGCTGCACTGCACCAGGGGGATACTTGACCGCCGCCCACCGGGCCAGCGGCGATAGACCGCCGACCGGAGCGACAGTGAAATGCCAACAACCCGTCCAGATGACGTGATGGTGCCATCATCGAAATGCGGCGAACACTGCCCGCCTGCCCGCGCCGGGAGCGGCCCGCCACAGCTGATCGCGGCCCTTGCGTTTCATCCGGCCGACCAATCGCGGACGAGGCGCCGTCCGAGTCGGACGCCCGCAATATCTATCTATTTATTTACTAATAATGAACGCCTTAGTGGGCTTTTACAGTACAAGAAATTAAAAGGATTTTTATATACCTACAATAAAACACGTCTTACAATAAATAAAAATAATAATATAAATAGAACATATTTGAGATAAATTTACAATATAAGATGAACAATATATGTAAACGATGATAAGCACACAAGCAAAGAGTAATAATTAAGAGACCTTTAAAATAAAGATAACCAAACTAATATACCACGTAAATAAGGCAAGAAGATAAAATAAACCTAAAATAAATATAAAGGATAAAATCGAAAAGGGAAATGAACAATAATTGGGACACACAAAATAAATAAATATATATAATTCATGGGGAACAAAACACAAGTAAAAATTTAGTCCATTAAACTGTAATTAATTCTATTGGTATATTCTAAGTCTAAGTAATTCTTTAATTCGGGTATGCTCCTACAACGAAAAATGCCTACAAAATCCGAAAATTTGTTTCCAAGGCGATATATGCGTGTTTACGGTGAATTTAATACATAGTTATTCCTGTGGGTCCCTACAAAGAACACTAGTCTGAATTTTAATTAATCGCTTCTCCAAGAACACCCAAGGCAAAAGTCTCCCCCATCATTCATTAAGCTGGATGGATAGATTAAGATGTATTCAGGCAAGTCTCGTTAACGGGAGTACAAGGTGGCGCTGCTACAAAAAGGGAGAGCGCCGACTCTCCCTCCCTTTCTTCTTCTAACTAGCGTGCAGTTAGCGCGGAGTTTTTCACCGTACTCGTTGCCAAGTATATGAAGCCTGGGTTATGGTGAGCGAATGTGTTAATTCGTTCTTACTTATTTAATGATCGGTCGTTTCTGTCCCAACCAATTCATTGAGTGTACGTTACCTCCCAAACAAGTTCGTAAATTTATTTTGCTGCATTTGATTTACTTGTGTAATATACTCATCGCGCATCGGGGGCGGGCGGTCGTGCGGTTGAGTATCCATGACGTCACAGTGGGCAGGAAGGAAAGACAGCCACAAAAAAATCTTAAAATATTTGGGCATATTTATCATAATGAGTCTTAATGATAAATGCTTAAAATAAAATACTCAAGTTAATTATGACCGAACACCCAATAAGTCTATTTTTTATTATGGAATTATTGGGTGGGGAGTGATTGAAAAACATCCCTAAATCCACTTCAGCGCAAAAAGGTATAGTCAAAATTATTCTAAAAACCTAGAGTCTTCCCAACAATCCTAACATTCCACGAATTTTGCGTACCTTCTGTTGAAGAAATTAAAAAAAAAAAAAAACAATCTGTAACCCAAATATTTAAAGAAAACAAAAAAATTGGCGCACAACATTCTAAAAATGCAAGATCATTATTAAATTTTAACACCCCCAAATACAATACCAGTGCAGCGCAAAATCGCTACCCTTTTGTTGGAATTAAGTATTTCAATCAACTACCCACAATATTAAAATGTATTGAAAATCCTAAGTCATTCAAAAACATATTTAGACTGAATTCTGACGAATTACTTTGATGATGTTACAGTGTAAACGAACTCCCTCCCTAAACAGGAACGGTTTTGCTTTCTTAGAAGGGTAGCGCGTAAAAGGTTTATTGTTACAGATATACGGCCCGATTCTGAAAATAACAATGTCTGGATCTTTAAGATCTTTATCCCAACACTTAATAGACGATAATAAAAATTAAAAATGTCCAGAGCAGATTTTGTAATTCTACGGCTCAAATACACTGTATTAGAAGATGACATAAGAAAGATTGTTTCTTACAGTCGTATTAATTTCTTCATCCACAGCGTCCAGATGAAATATCATGGCTAAACTTGTCATGACCGTGTTCGGCGTTACCGCGTATTCAAATCTTCCCATCTTAACATTTGACAGATAACAATTTACATCTTTCTCCCTCCCTCATAGAAACAAACACCGACGTAAAGTTATCTCTCGTTTATTTTTAATTTTTATTATCGTCTATTAAGTGTTGGGATAAAGATCTTAAAGATCCAGACATTGTTATTTTCAGAATCGGGCCGATAATAGGTTTCACCTGATTCAAATATCAGACAGTTGTCAACTAGTATCTAATAAATAAAAAGTGGCATTTTTACAACCTCTTGATGCGGCATCGTGAAAAGACGCAATCGCATTGACAAATTATACCCTCCGTCGCACGGGCGCCACCCTAACGTCGGCAGCGATTCCACGCTCTTTCATTTGCGTTGATGGAGTTGAACTTCCCACTCGCTGCGGTGAGCACCATCTTTATTACCTCACGACCAGGAAATGTCTGGCTGCGGAAACAGCGAATTCATTAAATCATCAAGAATAACAATCCTTTACTTCCACGCCGTTATCTTTCCTTTCGGTTGTTTCCCTCGTTCAACTCAAGATCGTCCATGTATCCCTTATTGTCAATAAATAAATGAAGTCCGACAACGGCGAGCGCTTGCGCTTTTGCTCGTTTTTTTTAAAATGGTGATTTAAATCGAATCTCTGACACACCGACAAGGTTTTGAGCGATTCGCTTGAAACATAAAAGTGACTTAAGTTTGACAGGTTTGAAATTAATGAATTCAATCGATCAGAAAGCCCTTAAACGTAAACAAAGGTTAAATTAACAGTGTTAGTTAAATTAGTATAAACCACTACCAGATTTTAGGTCTACCGGTTTTGAGACGTACTCGTCTCTTTGTCAGGACCAACACTACACTACTATGTTCACAACGCTGTACACCACAACCATAGTACTGTTAACCTTTCACCAATATTTATCACACGCGTGTTAATCTTGTCAAAGATTAGCATGCACTAACTTGCCTACAGAACGGTCAGGAATCTACGAGGGAGTGAGAGGGGCGTGGTCTAAAGTGGGTCCTGACGAAGAGATGGGTACAAATTGTGAATAAATTAACGTTTTTATACGTTTTAGAGCTTTCTGATTGATTGAATTCATTAATTTCAAACCTATCAAACTTAAAAAGTCAACATCACCTGTATTACAATGTAATACAATAACTCTCAAGATACAGAATTAGCAATATTGTTTTTTTCAGAATACTTCCGAATATCTTTAGAAAAATTACAGACTTATTAAATAGTAAATAACAAACTAGACACCCCCTCAATATTCTCGCAAATAAACTTGAAAATCCCTGTCCGAATAATGAGATCTCCGGCCTATTTCATACTTTGTTCTATAATACCAGTCTAGGCCTTCTAAGGTGCTTGCTGAACTACAACACACTTCGTAATTTACTCGTTGATTTGGGGTAGGTACTCTTAATTTTGTTCTGAACATTATTTATAATGTCTTCAATCATAAAAAATGTCAATTAAAACAAATCACAGAAGTCTCACATAAAGTTATTTTATATATGGGAAAGAATGTATGGTAGTCATGGAATTTATTTGGTGTCCACAGGGCCTGCGACCTGTCTTGGCCGGCTCAAGTCATTGATCACTTTATACAATGCAACACACGCACGTATATGAAATAGTTTCGTCTCTGATACATCTATAATTTATCTTCAATTAATGATCATCCCTCTGTGGACAAAATCCAGCAATTGTATTTTTAGAACATACTAATAACTATATAATAGGTAATAAATAAAAAGTGTATAGCTTAGTCATGTTATGTTGAAAATGTTTATAAAATATGTATACTTCGTACTCTAATTCACATCGTCTGTCTATCAGGGTCAATAACGACCAAATGCACAAATAGACAATGGTCCTGGCGATATAATGAAATGCACACGTCTCGGAAGAGATAATTTGTCAAGCCTCCCTGCCTCTGCGTATATTTCAACGCATGTCGCGATTTTTCGTCGGCGAATAAATTCATATATATTTTTTACACACAATCGGTCGTGTGTGCTGTGGGCTATGTCCGGTGGGATTGGAACTAATTACGTTGGCCGAAAAGAGTGATACAAGGCGAAGGATATCCGATCATCGATCTCATCGGATGAAATTACACAACCGCGTTAGCTTCCCGGTGCCGCGACCGCTACAGGGTGTCACATTACGATATGTACATAATACCCTCTTCTTTCGCGGCTTCTGGAGCTTGCTGGATTTTTTTTATCCCTGGACATTGCAGTCGTGGCTACTGTAAAGTCATTTTCGATGTGTAACATCTTTCCTCTCGCCTTCCTGCAATCTGTGGCAGTGATTTCGTGAATCAAAATCCAGCGAGTGCCATCACAGCGAAGACGCACACTTCTAACAGCCAACGCTTCTGATTTTGTATATATGCTGCACGGCTGGTGTCAAGCGTGTGGATGTTGTGACTTTGATATATTTTAGCTTATATCTTCGAAACTATCTAATAAATACTTTATTTTTTTACATAAACAATAACTACCCTTAATGATTTACATTCTCAAATTTTATGTAATTTATGTGATTATTTTTTAATGTTTATTCAAAGTTTTCATACGATGTGTATGGCAGTAGACTACCGCCATCTATGAAAATAAATTAAAACATAACTGACCAAACACTTTTGTAAATAAAAATGCGTGTATATATATATAATTATAATTAATAAATATATAGCTAATAGTTTTTTCAAACTTTGAGGTTAATTTCTGTCGCCGCTCAATTGATGTCTTTAATTGTGAGATGTCAAATGTTCTGTAAGGCTCGCTCGTTTTTTTTAAATTATTTACTTATTTGAGAACGTGATACAATATTCATTTCGCGTCGAAAATCGGCTGAAAATATGAAAATCGTCTAATATACGTGAACTTTAAATCATTTTCCCTCTCATTTTTTCTAGTCTCTGGTTGGAAGAATTCTAAACTATATTTTATGGTAACATTACACCGCTTAGAGGCACGAAAAAATATATTCAAATTCCATAATAAATATTTTCATCTATAATAATATATAAAGAGGTAGTTTGTGAGTTTATAAGTTTGGATGTAGGAGGTAATCTCCGAAACTACTGATTCGATTTCAAAAATTCTTTCACCAATATTTAGAACGGACCGTCAGGGTGGTTACAGGCTATATATTATCCAGTAAAATAAAAGCTTTTCGTGGTGATCTTTTTTACAACTTAAGTCGACGAAAAAACGGTCGAGCGAATGCGTTTATTACGAACGCTGCCTCAACAGTAAGAGATAAATGAATGCTTTTTGTAGAGAATATATACGATAAGGTTAATTCACAAATTGATAAAATATGCAAAAAATGTATTTAAAATTAATTTTAATATGTCGGGTGTAATTTAAGTAAGTAACGTTAAGTTCTTATCAAAATAAATTTTCTTATCGCCAGGAAAATTTTAAGTGTATATAAAAATTGCCTTTTACACAACATAGTTTGGACGAGTAGCTTAGATTATATTGATTTTTCTTAATACTTTTACAGTCTCAGACTGAATTCCACGCGGGCGAAGCTGCGGGCTCAGCTAGTGTGATATATTTTTTTTATCATGTACACGCAGTGCTCTAAATAGTATTAATTTAAACCCTCTGTCGCGCATCCTCGCAATTAATTAAATCGTAATCAGATCAACAAGACTGTCCTGCTTAATTTTTTATCTTCTAAACGGAGCCCAAATCCGATTGTATTTTTCGGACCGACCGCGACGAGCTTTACGCCGGCCGCACACTGGATGCGTTTTCGTACGAAATTGAGTAGTACGTATACGTACGATTACGCAAGTACATTTCTAACCTTCGAAGTAGTATTGAACATCGCACACTGTACACGATTTAGTAGTGCGTGTACGCACGTATAGATGCGACGTCCGACACTATCCGGATTTGTTCGGAAATTTTTGCGATTTCGCACGATGGATATTGAAAACTTTGTCAATTTGATACATGACCACAAATGTTTATGGGACCAAAGTGATTCAACTGACTGACTATCAGCGCATATGATGGCGGAGAATATCTAAAGAACTAAAAATACCTGTAAGTTAAATAATTTGGTTTAATGAAGGTGAGGTATAATTATGCACTTCGAACAAATAAACTTTAAACTTTCACTAAAAACTCTCCGATATGAGCTCTCGTTGCACTTCGATTCTCCCCAGCATTTGAGAATCTATTAGATAGATAGTCATGAAATTTGTCATTATTTAAGTCTGCCATAATATGATGGAATTTACCAAATTCATCCCTTCTAGTATATTGTATTTCGTTCACCCATTTGGTTCTACGATGCCGACGACGCCGTAGCAGCCTACGAGTAAGAATAGAGTTTTCCAGAAGATGCAGATTATTCATTTGGCACAAACGTTATTGGAGAAATGCGAAAAGTAACTGATCGTGACCAACGCAAGACGCAATCAATGCGCACGCTCAATACGTACGAAAATAATCGTACGAATGCGTACGTAATAATTCGTATCCAAAGTGCGACCGGCCTTACAATTAGGCCCGGCTCGCGAGCTTATCCGCGTTGGCACTTTTGATTTTCCGATTGAAACGATAAAATCCGCGCGATGGGCTGGCGCGCCCATCGCCGGCGGAGTGGCCGGTCTCGGTCCAGTGGGTTTTTGCCCGTCTGCAGTCGGCCGTTGTACCCGGCGGTGATGCGGTGATGACCCAACCACCTCCTTTCGCCACAGCTGATTGTGACGCGGCCGGCCCGCTCCGACACGCGCGGGCGCGCCCGAGCGTGGCGTGCGGGGTGTTACGTAGGAGGCGGACCTGCTCTGTGTGTGTGATATTAGATAATTGTATCAAATTCCTAATAACTTTTCGGAATTTCCGCATCATTTATTGGAAAATGATCATAATGGAGAAGTTTCGTGATGTTGATATTTTTATATTTAACTTGATGAAATTAAAACATAGATCAAAACTAATAAACCAGTGAAAACAAAAAAATCTGTCGATTAATTTCTGAGAAATAGATATTATAAATTTAAGAAACAATTATTTCTTAGAATCGTGCAGAAATACAAAAAACATAATTAATACTTTAAGGGGTTATATACAGTTAGAATTTACAAAAAATCGATTTTTTTTATTTATATTTCGTAATGTACACATATTCCTTCGATAAATTACTAGATAACACATTACTTTGACGAAATCCATTTGGTTTTTTCATTTTCGATGATCCAGTTAAGAGATATCGTTGTCACCGCAAGATGCCTTTTTTGAGAGGAGCTCCTGGATATCAGCTATAGCAGCTTTCAAGTTATTATTTTACAAATACAAAAATGTTAAAATACAGTTAAAAGTAACCATAATATTTGTACAATTTTTGACATTAATAAATTTAAAAGCCTTCTAAGAAAAAAATCTTCAAAAATCGCTTTTTTCGGGCCTCTTGACTGTATATAACCCCTTAAATTATACAGCATATCTTTTCAGTAATTTTCTTACAAATACAAGTTGTTGAATGTAAAATATTTAGATTGACAATGCCCTCATAAGGCGGAACGCGTCTCAAAAAATTAAAAAAACTAGTGTTTTTCATAATCGCTATATAAGTTACCGTAATATTAGTTCAACTTTTCGCAAAAAATAAGTCATAAATTTTGAAAAAAAAAATGCAAACTTTGATATTGCATATCTCCATAACTATTGATATTAGGTCATTGTTGCTTGAACATTTTGACTCATAAAGGCAGGAATCCATCTGTAAAGTCTTCGCTACTAGCTATGAGTCGCCCTGTTTAATCTTGTTTTTATGAATTTAAAATAGATGGATTGCACATACAAACCAAAGCTTTTGCGATGACAAGAACAACAAGCATTAGATCAATTGTGGGGTATAAAAGTTAGGCAGCAGTATAAAAATTTTTTTAAAATATTTCGAATACAGTCACCGAAGATTACTAATTTAAAATGTACTAAATTCTAGATTATGCATCTATGCCTTCCAAAATCGTGTTTTCTATAAATTTATAGGCTCTGTTTCCTATAAAATCTCGAATTCGGCACTAGCAATCCTGGATGACTGCATTCAATTTTTTTTTGGAAATTGTTGCCTTATACCCCAAAATCGTTAAATTCTTTTAATTCAATTTAATGGTATTTTCCTTTCAAATATTCACATTTTAAACATTACTAAACAGTAAAAATAGCGTTCGGTTTTCATAGTATTTTGGAAGAAACACGCTGTGAACCAACATTTCCCATCGTTACTCTCGATGATTTGAACTATATTTTTAATATGATTCGTGCTTGATGCGATATTGTGTGGCTAGGTCCTATTTCTTCGTCGTATTGAGTCCGAAGTTCCAGCGGAATAAATGTTAATTTCTCGACAAAACGTTAATATATTTTATAGCCAAATGACCGAAACGTGGACACGCACGTACCGCGTCGCTCAGCAGACTATCGAATCGTTATTTTTTTCCCTCCGACCATCGAGTCCGAGGTGTTCTCATCTCGGAGGTGAAAAAAGGCGACAAAGTTCAACGATTTTAGCGGTGGGAAAAAAATTGTAGCGCGGTGAATCGGGATTTTTTGTTTTTTTTTTTCGTTTTGTTTAGGGAAGTGTCGGCAAACCCATTTTGCAGAGGGGCCCCTCTAGACGCCGTCTCATTGGGGCACTATCGCGAGGTGCGATCCGCCGGTGCGTCCGGACGTATTAAATCATAATTCAAATCGTTTACTCATTTATTTTTATCGCTGAATATTAATGATGACGTATTAAACAGTAATAAGAGTAGCGTCTAATTAAGGTGTATTATTAAAAATGTAATTCGAGTAATTAATATTGTGACTTGCGCGGTGTTAATGAGGGTGTAAGTGCTTCGAGGTGTGTTATGATAGTTTTTGGTGTGTAAGATGGCAAGCTTCGTATTGTAATTGTTTTATTAATATATCTTTGTGGTTAAACATAGTATTTTTATATATTCGGGGTTTGGGAGTACTTTGGACCAACTGCTTTTAGGTCACCACCCGTGTACGCTACGAGTTAAAAGAAAGGGACACCTATAAGCTTCTCTTTGCATAACTAAAGGTGAATGATTATGATAGTTTGACCCTATTTTTACTCCCTTTATATTAACTCGTGGCGTCTGCTCGCTTGCTCGAAAAAACTTTGGATCGTTTTTTGACCGTTTTCCCGTGATCCAATCGAGCTGAAACTTTGCAAGCAGACTCGTGGCGACGATCAAGAATATTTATCAAATTTTCGTTAAAAAATTAATAATTATAGTATAATTTCGGATTTTTAGAAATTTTATTAGTTTTTTCAAATTGGAATTATTAGAAAAGTTTGATTACTAGCATACCGGCCCGATAACGTCGCGGAATATTTTCTAAATTTGAATTACTCCGTCCGTATTCACAGTAGGTACTTCACTACAAATTTCGAAAATCTAAATTGACTGACAAATGTTTTTAGAATTTAATCTTCAATGCGTGAAGTGTCTTATCAAAGCTCAAAATATCTGACATTTTAGAAATATATTAAATTACTGTAAGTTTAGTGTTATGTTATATGTTTTAATTCGTCTTTAATTGTTGTTATATTTTACAAAGAATGGCAGTATAATAAAAACTTGGTTTTTACGGGTTAGTTTTTTCTTAATTTAATATATTTCAATTACCCATTTGATTCAATTGGAGGCTTCTTCACCGGGTACACCCGTTCCTCTGGAACTGTTGATCTCCGGTCTTCAAATTCAATTTTCCCTCCTCGCGGGCGCTCTTTGTATGCGCGCGGCGATACGGCGTGCCGGATGAATAATTTATGATCGCATCTTTCACGGATCTGCGGTGCGCTTGTACCGAAATAAATTAGCGCTATCAAAACTTATCACAGATGGTGTGTATATATAATAAATAATTATATCGAAATCAAAATAATGCTTTCACTGGCAGCGACCACTCTCGCTTTCGGATTCAATGCCTGCTCGGGAAGTCATTTACGACGGCCCCGTTCCGTTATCGGCTGCATTGTGCGCCGCTGTTGCGTCTGCCTCGCTCGCCACGAGATGAAACTGATCCCATTAAAGCCATGTATTCACTAGGGGACAAATCGCGAAACATTCCGCGCGGCATGCCGCATCAACATCTACGCTCATATTTCGGGGACAATGACGCGGTCATTTGACGTGTACACACCGGGACTCACGTATCACTTGTCGCGGAAACGGCGGAAATGTCGTCCGATGAGGTACGACAGCTGCGTATCTGTTTACACTAGCGAACGCTGTCGGCCCTCGCATCATTTTATTTTTATATTCACGGTTTGAAGTGTCCCACAAAATTGTACGGCGATGAGTAGTCAGTTGACAGGTACAGCGCCTGCGCATTCACTTGTAAACATACCACGTGATACTGATGCGCAGCCCGATGTCCCCGTGAGCTCGCTTGAGTACCGTGCGCATGGCAACGTTCCCGCGGCACGTAGAAATGCCCCGCTATGTTGTGCGCGACGTCGCGGAACTGTGCGCGACGTCGCGGAACAGTGCGCGACGTTGCAACGTCACGTAGACTCTATGCCGCGCGTGATGTTGAGAGATAATTTGTCCCCTAGTGAATACATGGCTTAATGGTGGCGCGAAATGTAAGCCGGCATTTTATTATTTCAATCGGAATTGGGACTAATTGTATGGCGGAAATTTTGTTTGTCTGAAGCAACAGAAACGATAGTGCTCTCGCATCGTGCTATTTTTTTTTTTTTTTTAATTTAAAGATTATCGACAGGTCAGAATGACCCTAATGGATAGTCATTTAGGACAAGGTGATTAGTACAGTTACAATTTACGATAATACATTAGAATAAAACATCAAAACATTATACAATATAAGTATACTACAATAAGTGATTACAAGATGAACGAAGTTGACATCCTCCGCACGACATAATAGGCATGTAGGCTCCCAGGTCAACCAAGTCAGAAAATGTGAGTCGTATATTTCCAGACACCGCTAACTCCAAACCAAAGAAATTTACAGCGGGTCAAGTAATTTATCCCTTATTGTGTGAGATATTATTACCTACACTGTTAGTTTTTCTAGAAAGTTTGTTTACATTTATAACAAACTTTCTAGAAAAACTAACAGTGTAGGTAATGACATCTCACACAATAAGGTATAAATTACTTGACCTGCTGTAAATTTTTTTGATATGGAGTTAGCGGTGTCTGGAAATATACGACTCGTGTGTACCCGCGCTTTGTGGCTATAAAATTTTTGTTTAGATCGATTTCCTATTCGTGCAGATTTGTAGATCAACGCGACTCTTTTCAGCTTGCAGTGTCATTTACACCATAAAATGAAGTTTTTGAATACCCAATTAACTATGACGATGATGGATTTGATTCGTTTCGGCTTTTTTTCTTGCAAGCGTCAAATTTTTTAGCGTTTTTCAGTGAAATATAAAAGAACATGAAGTTAATATATCGACCTACTGTCGAATCTGCAAAAATCATATTATCTCTTTATTATCTTAAACTATCCAATTTACATACTATATTTTTTATAATAATAATGATTAAAAAATGTTTTCATCATTATTATTACACCAGCCCTGATGATATTTACTGCAACGGAATCCGAAACGTCGGCCAGAGAGGTCAGATATACATGGCAGAAAATACCAAAAAAACTTCACACAGATGTTAAAATTCTCCTTTTTAATTGAAACGAAAATTCAACTTTCTGAAAATATACAGTAAATTGGTTAGTTTAAGATGGTAAAAGGAAAATTGAAATTTTGCAGATTCGACAGTTTACGTAGGTAGGTACCGTCGCTATTTACTATACAAGAAACGTGTCTAGTAAATATAATCTAAAAATTTTAATTATTTCGTTTAAGTTTTGTTTTTTCCTTGTCTTGTTACGACTTTTGTCAAGTGTCTATAACGGGAATATTTTTTTTTTCTTCTTCAGGTTTCATCGTTTTCCACGCGTCGAAATCTTTTTTGCTTTAGTTTCGTAAGTGTTATCGTATGTTACATTATTCAACGCCCGCAGCGGTGTTCTGAATACGGCAGCGAAACGATTCACTACGTTTATTTACGGACGGAAAATTAGAACCGTCAACATCTTCTTGGGCCAGTGCAACTCGCGTGTTTGCATCGTGGGAATGGGCCAGCGTCGATATCTTTTCCGCAGCATTCGGTCTGCTTTCGTTCCCTTTTTTTAATTGTTTCAATTAGTATTCGGGGCACTCGTTATTGGGTAGCGCCGCGTCCGATACAGGGAGGCCGAATATCATAACGAATATTAAAAACAAACTATTTATAACTGAACGCAACGCAAATTACGGTTTGGCTGTACACCGTGTATATTATCGGAGATTTCCCTACCGTTGAACAAATGGATTTGTTGAGTTCTCAAGTTGTCAATAGTTACTTGTTTCACAGCATAACATAAGTTCTTTCATCTAGTTTCGTTGGGTTATTAATAAGGTTAGGTGCTCATTTCATGTAGTTTTTGTTTTGTAATACGTATTGTTCCTTCCATTTTATTTCCGTTGTGTGTAAAAGTGTTAACTCTTATAAAATAATTTCAAATTAAATCTAACAACATGACTTCTCGTAAGCATGAAAAAAGGAATATTTATTTTCGACCGCTGGGAATGTACAAATAAACGGATAAAAGAAATCGCCTAACGCCTGAGAAGTTGCAAATGTTGTGCTTTTTGAACAAAAAGTTAGCCGGTTGTAAATTTTAATTATTAAATCTCTTATTAATAAAAGAACCGTGGTGTATTATTTATTACCTTGTTGAATTATTCGTTTTCGCCGAATAGTAGGTTTGATATTCGTATTCGTGGAAGTAGTATTCGTTGCATCACTGGTGACAATAGCGTTTCGGCTCGCGGCCCGGCTGCAGCTTCGGAGGCAATTGCGCTGGTCCATTCTCTGCGCGGGCAGTGGAGGTGGTCCCGCTAGGGAGTGGCATTGTTGAGTAATATCTTTTCTGCATTTGTTTTGTCGGGTTCCTGATGATTTTTCAGCTTAATGAAAATTAAAACTAACAAGTGCATCCATCACTATATCGCATACATGTCATTGGTATCCATCATCAATCAAAATGTATAATTCTCTGTGTAATAATATCCGTCACTAACGCTACGTAACAATGTCCACACCGACGGACGTCTCAAATAATAATGAGGTTATAATGTAATAATAATGTATAAGGAGAAAAGAGAGCATGATTCTCTATTTAATAATGTCCATCACTAGCGTTATCATGACGCTACGCTGCTTCTGCTCTGCTTGGCTGGCGGCCGAAATGTATTTCAGAAAAGTTTCATAAAAAAAATATTAAATGGAAATTACAAATCGACAAAACTGTAGAAAGAATAAGAAAACTTATGTATGTCTTTATTAAAATAAGCAATATCTTAGGAATAAAATTTTTAAAGACACTATATTACGCTCTAGTCCAGTCAGTTTTACAATATGGTATTATCTCATGGGGTAGTGCATTCAAAACTACATTAAAATCTTTAGAAGTTGCCCAGAAATTGATTTATAAAGATAATTCTTAAGAAACCCAATGATTATTCGACTATAGACCTCTTTAATAAATTACAAGTCCCCATTAATATCTACAAGCAAAATTGCATATTTCAACTATGTAAAGGTTTTCACAGTGATAACGAGCTAACCCAGAGTGTCAAGTAGCAGAAATGTGACACTTGGTAAATTACATATCCCCATGATACATACCACAACTGCTCAGCATCACTACACATTCAGAGGTGTGAAATGGTTCAATGAATTGCCTGTTGAATTGAGGATTGAGGATAATTATGAGGCATTTAAAAAAAACGTGAAAAAATACCTTCATAAATAATTAAATTTTTATTTTATTATGTACCTATTACTTAATATTATATATTACCTACTTAATATACTTATTAATTTAATTATTACTTTACTTATTGCTTACTTATTATTATATATTATATTATATATTATATAACTAAATTGTCTATACATATAAAATTATGAATATGTACATTTTATTATCTGTAAATGTAAAATTTAAAGATACTCCTCTTCTACACACGAGTCTATGTCACTCATGTAGAAGAGAAAAATCCAACATATGTAACTAGCTCTATTATGTAAAAAAAAATGTATTTGTAAAAAATTTAAAAATAAAAACATGTCATTTTTGACGTATAGGTAATATGATAGTAAATGCGTGAGTTTCTGTGATAACTACCGAAATATTCTTTTTGTGTATTCTTGTGTAATCCATCCAATTTGTTTTAAATTTAAATTTATTTATTTTGATTAATATTTACAAGTTTCTTATTTTGCGTTTTTTTAGAATTGTTGATTCTACATACTCGACCACAAGCCTTTCATAACTAACTAACCATCACGCCGCTTTCCCGCAGCGGTAGGCAGAGAGGATAAAATGCCATAACATTTTTCCATCTTGACGCACCACTTTTGCTTCGGTACATTCATACATCTTCTCATTCGTGTTCTACGGTTGTTGAGGCTTTTAACAGGGCCATCCTTCAATATTTGCACTATCTGATCGTGCCAAGTCTTTCGCGGACGCCCCCTATTCCTGCTGCCTCCAACACTCGCCCCGTATATTTTCTTAACCACCTTTCCTCACTCGTACGTTCTACGTGACCAAACCACCTAATCGGAAATGTCTAAAAATGGTATTATTGTTTTGGGAGTTGTAAATTAATAAATGTTTCACTGATATGGTATATCCATTTTTGTCACGTCATATTAAATAATAATATTTGATGATAGCGATTTTGCTCCGTGCGTTGCGCAAGATAACATTTTCAATTATAGTTTGACATGAGTGTGTTTACTACATTATACACACATGACCCACTTACCCAATCATCTGTTGATAATCATTATAAAAAAACACACATCAATTTTAAATATTTAACGGAATTATTATTTCAGTTTTGATTGTACCTATCTGTAAACTTATTATTTCCATCCATCCATCCATAATATTGGATTATTTATATAGCGCCATTTTTGTGAAAATTTCACCTCAAGGGCGCTTTACACACAAAAAACTCTTACATACTAAAATCATAGAATCACAAAATGAAAAAGAAAAGAGAAAGAAAAACAGTTCAAAACATAAAATAGTAAAAAAAAAAACAACGTAAAAAACAACAATATTAAAAAGGTTCTGGGAAAGATTTTGTAAACAAGTGCGTTTTAAGTCTTTTCTTAAATAAAGTCTCTGAATCCGTGTTTCTTATCAGGGAGGGCAAAGAGTTCCACGCTTTGGGGCCCGCCACCGCAAATGCCCGTTCGCTGAACCTAGTTTTCTGGAACTGACTTGCCGGTTCCACAATCCTTCCCACCGCTGAAGTAGACGCTGACCTAAAAGTTTGACGTCTCCCATTTATGTTGTCTGGAATACAGAGCTCCTGAAGATACAGAGGCGCCATGTTATGAGTTGCCTTGTACATCAACCAACACAGTTTGAACTCTACTCTTTCAGGAAAACGAAGCCAGTGCAATTCTCGCAGAAGGGATGTTATGTGCGAGAATTTTGACGTTCCATATATGATCCGTGCTGCAGCGTTTAGAACAGATTGTAGTCTATCGAGCTGAAACATCGGTAGGCCAGCGTAGATACCATTGCAGTAGTCCACACGTGATACAACAAATGCATTAATGAGTAAACGGGCTGCCTCAGAGGGAAGATGTCTGCGAATACTTTTAATCTGTCTCAGTTGATAAAAACATGCACTGACAGTTTTGCTGATATGTGTATTCATGGAGAGATCTGAATCTATGTGTACACCCAACAACCTGACTGCAGATCTCATCAGAACATCCATCTTCAGCGTTACAACTTACAACCCTTGGTGCGTCCTAGCTGCCTCCAAGAAAGTCCTCCACGCTGCTCTGTCGCTGGCTGCCATTTTCCAGTTTTGCTGCCCCAGGGCCCGGCAGTCCGCAACGACCCCATCTAACCACCGCACTTTTGGTCTTGCGACACTTCTTCTACCCGTTGGGTCATCAAACAGCACCCTTTTTGGGGGCTCCAGATCCCCCGTACGGTGTAGATGTCCCAGCCAGCGCAGTCTGTTAATCTTAATGAACTTGACTACGCTGACGTCCTGGTAAAGATCGTAGAGCTCGGTGTTGTATATTTTACGCCATGTTTGACCGTCATTAATAGGTCCATATGTCCGGCGTAAGATTTTTCTTTCAAATGTATCTACTCTGTTTTCGTCGTCCTTAGTTAACGTCCAGGTCTGCGAGGCGTATGTTAAGACTGGTCTAATTAATGTAAAAAAGTAACCCATAAAAACCAAGTTTTTACTATACTCCCTTTTGTAAAATATAACAATAATTAAAGAAGAATTAAAACATATAACATAACCCTAAACTTACAGAAATTTAATATATTTCTGAAATGTCAGATGTTTGGAGATTTCAAGATTTTGATATATTCAATTATCATCAATATCGGTACCTTATGAATTTCCAGCGTCAAATGATTTAGTCAGAATCAGATTTGAGTAATGTAGAATTCTTCAAAACTAAGTAGAAATCTAAAAGAAATAAATTATTATTTGATTTTATCCCAAAAAACCCAATTTTGCTGTCATCTGTGAACCAATTGTTTTGTAAATTTTCGAAATTCGTAGTGATGTACCTATTATACCGACGGAGTGTGTAAGTAATTCAACATTTAGTAAAATATTCCGCACGTTCAGCGTGGTCCGCCCGCGCCGTTGCTAATCAAACTTTTCTAATTGATTTCCAATTTGATAAAAAACCAATAAAATTTCTAAAAATCCGAAATTATACTATAATTATTTTTTTTTTTTGACGAAAATTTTATAGATCTTCTTGATCGTCGCCACGAGTCTGCTTGCCAAGTTTCAGCTCGATTGGATCACGGGAAAAGGGTAAAAATCGATCCAAAGTTTTTGTTGACGGCAAGCAAGCAGACGTCACGAGTTAATATAAAGAGAGTAAAAATGTGTTATGTCTTATGAAAAATTTTCCTTTCAATATTGTTCTGAAATTCTTGAAATTGTTCACTTTTTTGAATTTATGAGTTAATTTAACAGGCAGCGATGTGGGTAAGAAGGATATTGAATTTACAAAAAACTCTAGCACTTAAAGCTTGGGCGTTTTAGTCACATATAAAGGTATTGTATTGAGCTGTCCGAACCCGTACATAACTCATTTTTAGAATTTTGTTGGTTGGATGCTTTCCGCATAACCTCGTCCAGTTATGCTTCAACCTAACAATTAGTCGAACATCTGTTGAAAAAAGTGGGTATGTTATGTATACTGGTGTACACGTGTTAGAAGTTATACTTTTTTGGTACACATAAAAAAACACGTATTTTTTATTTATTTATTTATTGTTTATTTACATTTACATTAGTTAATACAAGTTACTAATAACTGCCACACTGGGTAAAAACCTGTTCTGTGGCAGTTATTCTCGTATGGTATTTATGTAGTAGTAAAAATGACAATTAAAGAATCTAAATCTGAAAAAAAAAAAAGAAAAGAGAATATACATACAAAATCAAGATAAGAATTTAAAGTAAATCATAGGAATACCTTAATTAAATACCTTATTAAAACAGTGTAATATACGTTACCACAACCATGGCGACTTCCTCTGAGGTTTCGCAATTGGGTCGTCGTCTCCATTATTAAAAAGCTGATGCCAAGAATCGCATAGTTATTGCAAGGTTTTACCAGCGGACATTTCCAAACTGATGACATTCCGTCAAACGCAGCTGAACGCAGTCAAACATCAACAATAACATGAAATACACCAACGTGTACGAGATTACCCTTTTTGCCAGTTCGATTACACACCTAAAATAGTAATTGAATAAACAATTTTAATATTCAATTCAATTACATTTCGTTCGCCAGCCTTTGAACGGGCATTTTTATTATTGGTAGCCGATTCGAGATACATACATTACAGACAGTACATAATTTATATTACTGGAACACTTATTTCAAGTGAATAATTTTTTTACAGTTGCCCAACAACCATAAACAATATATGAAAAATACCTTTTTTTCTCTCATAACTTCTGGTGCTTACGGATGCTCGCGCATTTCCTCGCATTCTAAAACTTCACTCTAAAAACTGACTTCTTGGACTCGCATTTCCGCTACACGCTGCGTGCGTAACATCCGTTACAATAAAAAATTTACCCTCAGTGCGCCAAAAATAAGTACAACTTCAAAAATTCACCAATCCGCGTTGTCGGTCTTCGGGCAGTCGGACGGCACGTGGCGGTGTCTGGCGCTGGTTTCTGGCCGGCGGGTGCTAGACCAATGGCGTGCGACATGCTCCACTGGTCTAATGCTAAAAGCTTCCGCCCGACAGCCCTCGCACTTGCACTCTCTTCTTCCACATCCGTGCATCTCGGCCAGTCGGCGTCTGATGTGAAATATTAAATATCCCCATCGGGCGAACCTGTCGGCCTCTTGGGTATTGGTCCCGGGTTCGTATCCCCCGTCGCGGGGCAGTTACCTCTTCGCTACGCGCATCATTTTTTACAACTCTTCAGTGAGAATATCTACTCACCTCTACTTGGCAAGTATATTTTCGTGTTAACAAAGAAAAGTGTGATTTCCTTTGAAATACGGCCATTCATTTCTGAAGGCACATTTTTCTAAATTGTAAACAAACGACAAATTTACTTTAAAATATGTTTTATTTTAACTTTGTACTACACAAACAATATGAGTTATTAATTACTACTATAGTTTCGAGAGGAGCAGTCCGTCTCGTCATCGGGTATAGATAATAATCTATACCTGATGACGAGACGGACTACTGCTCCTCTCGAAATTATAGTAATAAATAAATAATAACCCATATTTGAACATCGTAATGCTGATGTAATGTAGCTAGGTAATTATTAAGATTAAGAATATTTCTTCTTATGTAAGAATAAATTATTATTTCATAGCTAGGTATGTTTTTAGGCGGTGCTTGAATTTAGTACATCTATTTTTTTTTTATTTTTTTATTAAAAATAAATAGAGATGCGAACACGGAATACGTGTCACATCAATATTCTTACTATTTTCAAACTAAGCTAAACGCTTGTGCTATGAAAATAGGACTAACTTCCTAGTCTGGGCTGAGATTCGAACCCGCGACCATTGGATCACGAGGCGAGTGTCCTAACCACAAGACCAACAAGCTACTCTTTATATACTTTATATTCTTGGTCTACTTTAAGCCCCTAGGGGTGAGATTTTTACGAAAGTGACGCAATGTTATTTATTTATTTATTCATTCTCAGTGTCATATTTTATTACTAGGTTGCATTTTATGTTTAATAATTCCCTTATTTAACTTTGTAAGAAGTCAGTACATATTAGTGAAAAGCTTAAAATATTTGTAAAGTGCTGTTTTCACGCATCGTAGAGACTGGGGTTCGGTTGAGTTCAGATGAGTCGCGCAAGTTTTTTTTAATTACTTTTTTCCCGACCGGTTTCGAAGCGACCTCTTCTTTTTAAGGGCGGAATAAAACTAAAAATATACTCAGGTTTTCACGGCCGTTCAGAATGGTGTGTGTGTAGTTTTCTGCGATATTGTGCCGTGTGTATCCGACCCCTCTGGCCGACGTTTTGGATCCCATTGCTGGGTTCATCATCAGGGCTGATGTCAGCCTCACATCAGCTATGATGATGGACCCTGCAATGGGGTCCAAATCGGATATACACGGCAGAACATCATCAAATGAATGAGCAAATCATGCTGCATCAATAAATAAAACCCAAATTTAATTATTTTAATGCTTCTAACCACAACGCTACCGCTTCACGTATACCATTTTTACGTGCTTTTATTTAACTCTCTTTGTTTGTTTTGTTGTGGTGGAATATTGTAATTGATTTTTCCCCAATTTCTCGACTAGGTAGAGCTCTGAAACTTTTAACATTTACCTACAGTGGATGACCATACGTTATTAACATTTTCAACGTGATTTGGTATTTATTTACATTTATTAATTTTACATTATTAATGAACATTAAAAATGCCTACGTAGCTTCGAAATTCATCAATGAAAAAATTATCCGATTTCATTTTTTTTACTTTGATTCAACTTTGACATTGGGCGTCGGAACAAAATGTAAAAAAAAACAAAAAGGAACTATTTGGATAAATTAGGGTTATATTTAATTTAGATTTCTAATATCTCAGGATAACTTATTAAGTTCTGCAGGTTAAGTGTTATTTTAGGTATGACAGCTGTTTCGGCTTGTAAGGCCATTATCAAGCAGTGGATATACCACGTATAAAGCAGTGGATATACCACGTACCTTCCCCTTAGGGTAATTAGATATTTTCGGTGAAGCCCTATATTTATGTTTTCTATAAGTGATTAACTAAATCACTATCTATTTGCCTGGTATCCAGGATGTCCGATGTATCCATGCAGAGTGAACTTATGACGAATGTCAGCAAATCGAAAGTGATGGTATTCGAGAGAGACAAAAGAGTGACTAAGTGTGATGTAATTGAGCCCTTGCCCGGAATAACGTTGTATCCAACACAAATGTCAATTTTGAGTTATTGATGCAGTTATGTTGGGTATGTTATTATGCATCGTTTAAGGTAGATAATATGTCAAGAAAAAAATATTTAGGCTTCTGGCTGCATTTTAAAGTTATTGGTTTGTGGAAGAACGTTGTACATTGTTCCTCAAAATGGCGTCGCCGCGCGTCAATATCGTGGAGCGTGGTTTAATTCACGTGAATAAAGGGAGAAAACGAACATCTAATGTTTTAAACTGGAAAGATATCAAAGCCAATAAGTTGAAGGATGCAGGAAAGGAGTGTTTATCCAGAAAAAATATTATCAAACCTGCAATTGACCCGCCGGAACATGTTTGTGGAATAACGATGTATACGATTTGGCAGTTCTGATTGATATTGTAATTTCATATGTGACAATATTATTTTGTCGAACATTAACCGATTTTACTCGATTGATTTATCCATATTGATATTTTAAATGCTTTTTGATAATAATGCTGGCATTATAGTGCTCTTTATATCGTAACTTAAAATAATACCGATATAAAAACTTTATTTAATTCCTCGTTCTTTTTCGTAGGGTCGAATTAGAGCCAAAAATGTTTAAATCCAGGACTTTTTCTCCATTTTAATATCAATGCAAATATTCAATCAGAATTCAAGTTACTGAATTACAATAAAAAAAGTAATCATGAGAAATTGAATGTCCGACGCCATATTCAGCAAACAGACGGAGATAAGTAATAGTATGTACGAGAGACTAATCGTTCCGTAAAAGATCTTTACCTACTGATGATCCCATCACAATCAGATCTAGAACCTTCCACAAAGAATTAGAATCATGGACCTCATATAGCCTTCTACCAACTCTTTGTGGAAGAAGGGGAAGATTAGTTACCGTATGGAAAAAATCATGCAGTTAGGGAGCCTGGAACTAACTTTAATGATTTCCAATCCGCTACCAATAAGGCTGCTAAGCTCAAGGACCTCGATGACATTTGTGAATTCATGTTAGATGAGCATACTGCTTTTAAAAAGCATTATTAAGTAAAGGTTATTAAAAAACGTTTTGCGGAATAACGTTGTTTGTGAAAAATTCTTATACAACATTTTTCCACTGATTCAGCATGTTTTTTTACAATAGATTCAAATTTAATTGCCTTTTTTCCCTATTTTATATTGAGATTAGTTAAGAATTATATATTTGTTATATTTAAAATATAAAATGTAATAAATTGTAACTGGTTTCATTTTTTCAATTTTTCTCGGAATGAGAGTTTTGTTGGATACAACGTTATTCCGGGCAAGGGCTCAATTGTAAAAAACGAATGCTTAACGAGTTTGTGTATTTGGGAAGTATGTTTAGCGGAGACGGCAAGGCTGAGAATGATATCGAAAGGAGAGTGACTGCGGGAAACAAAGTTAATGGTGCTCTAAATGCAATTACGACCAATAAGAATCTTTCAAAGGAAGCAAGACTAGCGGTACATAATGGCGTTCTAATGCCAACGCTGATGTATGGAAGTGAAGCCTGGAATTGGCAAAAGAGGATTGAGAGTAGACTGAATGCGGTGGAAATGCGGTCACTAAGACGCTTGTGTGGAAAATCTTTGGTGGATGGAGTGAGGAATGAACAAATTAGAAGTGAATGCAATGCTGGCTGTAGTGTGGTAGTTAGAATAAAGAAAGGAGTGCTGAGATGGTTTCGTCATGTAGAACGTATGAGTGAGAAAAGGATGGTCAAGAAAATATATTTATTTATTTTTAATTGTTTACGCCCATTATAGACTTTTACATAAAGAACATAACAAGTGATGTTTAGTTAGTTTTACCATCTATTTAGTTGTTATTTTGTCTACGCTCATGAGATTATTACATTAAATATTATTTTCATTTGTGGCCTTGATTTTGGGCTTCTTAAACATATTAAGAAGTGGAGAGAGGAAGAGACTTTGGTTTAGAAAAAAAACTGTTCGAGAAAATGAACGTTTAACAGAATTACGCCACGGGTTCAAAGAGTGCCGATGCGCAATATCCGCAGTATGTTCTGCAATCAGCCTCTCAGAGCGAGCCTCGCGGTTAAACTGTTACCCCATACTGAAAGCGCGTCTTCAAAAAATTTATTTGTTAAAAAAAATCCTTGTTTACAATATATAGGTACTTAATAATAATTTAACAATATAAATATAAGATAAGATTACACAATTTTTTTTTGTTAGATTTGTGGATTATGCCACTCTACTAGGCTACGCCTGTCCCAGAGTGGCGTTATAGAACACAATTATTTTTTTTTTTTTGAATTCGTCAATAATAACAATTTGTTATCATAAGGTAATAATTATGTATCTACAAAGTATCAAGTGCAATGTTAGTGATAGGTTGAGTGAGTCATAAGTGTAAATATGTGTAGAATATTGTTTAATGTAAAAAGGGTTAAAGTTTTGTTTAAGATTATTTTTTATTTTCCTTAATTAATTCATTTATTTATATAGGTATATATTTTTATTTATAGACATTATTATACAATTACAGTAAGTAAATTTTCAGTTGCTGTTCTACCTTTAGAGGCAAGCCAGTTGTTTGCTAAAGCTTTTATTTTATTAATTGAGTATATTCTGATTGTCGGGAAGTCTGTTTTAAATATGTTAAATTATTTGATTCACATCTTTAAATTGGCGCGGATTCACTTTCGTGAATTGGAACGCCTCTAAATTGTATCGAACGTTAGGGGCGATCTCGATTGTGTCTGGTGCCACAGTGAGCCCGGTGATGCGGTCAGGCCGGCCGATAGTTAGCCGATCCGTTCCCGTCTGCTGACGATGGGACCGTCTGCTGTTCGATTAATTCGCGAGGTTATCGATCGAGATTCCGCCCCGATTCGGCGGTCGAGTTGTATTTCGTCGCCGGCATTTCGCTAATGCAAAACGGGCTTTTGAGTCAAACGACGTTACAAAACGTTTTTCTCACGCGATTGCAGAGTAACCATTTTGCAAAAATCTTAAAATTGCATCTGACTCAGGTGCGGATGTATCTTTCAAGTGTGTGGTCTTTTTGATTTTGTCACGTGTTCACTCATTTTGTCCTTGTCTTGGCTCGCGTTTATATTTTCAATCTTAATATAAACATTTCGTTGCCTGTCTGTCCGCAACTTGCTGGAATTACAACCTTAGATGGTTAGAGCGCGATACGCAATCAGCCGCAACGCGCAATTGCTCAGGCAACACGCAACGATCGCTCGCCAAATTACCGTGAATTTTAACGGGCCTACGGCTAGTAGATACAGCAAAATAAAGTCTGTCTTATCATACACAGTACTTCTGATTTTATCCTATTTCACGTAAAGTCTATCCTTCATGACACGTGGTACTTCTGATTTTATCCTATTTCACGTAAACTCTATCCTTCGTGACACGTGATAATTCTGATTTTATCCTACTTCACGTAAACTCTTTTTCTTCATGACACGTGGTTCTTCTGATTTTATCCTATTCCACGTAAACTCTATCCTTCAATACACGTGGTACTTCTGATTTTATCCTATTTCACGTAAACTCTCTCCTTCAAGACACGTGGTACTTCTGATTTTATCGTATTCCACGTAAACCCAATCCTTCAAGACACGTGGTCTTTTCTTCGTGACACGTGGTCATTATCCCTTGCAATGCATCATTGTCGTCTTGAAAACCACCCTTTTCGATTTAATTTTCTCTCGTTTTGTCGCACTGTTGTGCCCCCGTTTCTGGGAACTTCTGGAAGCGTGGAAGTCGCCAGTCGGCGTCCCGAAGGTGAGCCCAATGACAAGTGAAATCCAGCCCGGCTGGTATCGCTCCGCTAGCGCTCGGCTCGGATAAGGTTGGCTGGTTATCGCCTAACCGATTTAACATTGCAGCGTTTCGCACTCGCCGCCCGCGATAATTCACTTTAACGCGCCGAAAAATGGGGCCCCACTATTTTTCGATGCATACCAAATTACCTTTAAATTGGTGGTTTTCTTCAACATGTTAAGTTGTTATAATTTGTACAATATTTTGACCAGGCAGCATATAAAATGTTATCAATGTATTATTGATGCATTTAGCGTTAACATTTGTTTTATTATTCCCCTTCTTTTAACTCGTAGCGTCTGCGGTTTGTTGTCCGCCTTTTTTCTCAATCCAAATCAAGATTTGGATCGATTATAAACCCTTTTCCCGTGATCCAATCGAGCTGAAACTTTGCAAGCAGACTCGTGGCGACGATAAAAATGATCTAACAAATTTTCGAATCATTCAAATGAGTAATCACCCCGACGCGTGCAGTAGGCACGAAACCTGATTCAATGAGAAAGGGAGTAATAAAAACTTTGGTATTATGGGTTAGTTTTTAATAAATAGAGATGCGAACACGGAATGCGTGTCGCATCAATATTCTTAAAATAAGTTAAACTCTTGTGCTACGAGAATAGGACTAACTTGATGGTGTCCTGGATGGAGCTCGAACCAACGACCGCCAGATCACTCGGCGAGCATTTTGACCATTACACCAACAAGTTACCGTTGTAGAGATGAGTAATCTCTACATATTGGAGAGATTACGTTTTTACAATGTATATTCTAGACTGCAATTTTTTAGGGCAATAACTTGGAATAGAACCTTTGTTCTAATATAAAAGTAATAACCTGAACATTATTTACAATAATTAATAAAATATAACCATTAACCGACAGGCCGCGGCCAAAATAATCGTTTTTAGTGTCCTAGGCGGCGCAAAGTTTTAATGAATATTTATATGTACGCATAATATGTTTTTTATACGTACAAAGTATACTTCATTATCTAGAATCCGTACTAAGGAAATTAAGAAATATTCAATATTAATAATGTTGTAATATTTTAAATTTTCAAGAAATTTTTACGTTTTTTGTTGATATAAATAGATTATTTTAAACAGTATATTCTATTTATTCCCGTATTTTGAGACTTTACTCGCTATGTAAAAGTTTTGTTTTTTAATAAAAATACCTTCATTATTATTTAAAAATAAAAATGAAATTAACTAATTAATGACGCCGCATCTAACGGCATTCAGTTTTATAATTACCTCTAGAATATATATCATTCTGATATAAAAGAATAATAAAAACCTACATTTTCGTAAAAAAAACGCCGAAATATGCATTTGCAGTGCCTTAAGATTTTTCTATTAAAAAAAAAAAGTGAAATTACCCTATTGTTGTGAAGCGAGTGCCCGCGCGCGATTTGGACCTGAAGATGGCGCGTGTCATTTCGAGGCCCGAATCACACGCGGACGCCGCTGCCTCGGAGTGCATCGCGCCGATAGCCGCCGGGGTTATCGCCGACTGCACGGTCGCACCCTTGGCCCCCGCGACCAAGTGCCCCCAGATGTTTCACAATCGCCTGTCCCCAAATAATACAATAACACATAATTTTGGAATTGCGCAACAGAATTTGAAAACATGTTTTATATATAAAATGTGATAATGTGATAAAATTGCGTTTAAAAATAAAATACACGGGCTGTAACAGAAATGGGGAGGGGTGTCCATAAACTAAGTGGATTGATTGACAATTTGCAGCAGTGGCTTATGTCACCATTTGAGTCAGAATTTTATAATTATAAATAAATATATAAAACGTGTACATTCAGAATATTTTGAGTATGTCAAAATTTTTCAGAACACAACTGAATTTTTGTTACAGGGACATCATTAATCAATCAATGTATATTATAGATGTCTCACAGAGACGAAAGTGTGTTTTTATGAGAAAGTAGGTATAGAAGTCTTTTGGGTGTACATAGGGCTTACGACCTATCGTACGGCTGGCTTAAGTGATCACTTTACACAATGTAACGTTCGCCATTTCCACCCATGATAGAATACCATGTCTATTAATTTTTGGAAGTTGTACCGTACGATAGGTCATAAGCCCTATGCACACCCAAAAGACTTGTATACCTACTTTCCAATAAAAATACAGTTTCGTCTCTGTGAGACATCTATAATGTACTTTGATTGACATATATCATTGTTTTATATTTTTTTATTACTATATTGTATTTTTTTGTTCTTATTAATCATGAAAATTTATTGTCTATTTTATACCTAAAACAGCACAAAATGTCTTCTGGAATAAGTAGAAAAAACTACCATCCATTCGGGGAGGGGTTCAAAAGAGTTCAAAACAGAATCACGCGTTTTATGAACGCTACCTAGTTCACAATATTTTACAGGTAGATTCCTGCCTAATTTAGCAGTCCACAATGTTGTGACAACGTATCGTTTGCCGTGCTACCACTGCGGGCTTGGTATTATCCGAATTACCATAATTGCTGTGTATGACAAAAAAATACAATAGAAGAGTACGCGTTGTATCGACGAAATCGAGGAAGCCAAAGTTCAGAGTCGAACCCGGCTCGGCTGGTCCCGGGTTGAACGTACGGCGGAGGAGTTCGCTTTGTATTCACCGGTAGGTACTTCGCAGGAACCGGACGTAGCGGACTTTCTTCCTATTACGGCGCGGGCTGGGTGCCTCGCTTCCGGTCTGTCGCGGTCCTTCGATCCGAACTTGCCGTTGCTATTCGCGTTTCGACATTGACTAAATTATTGCGCGTGCATCTCCAGCGGGTCGCTCCAACCCCAGAATAAACGTCTGTACAGATTCAGTGTTTAGTCAGCTCAATAACTTACGATAGATGAAATGAAAATGTTACTCGCGTGAATTAAGGCGCTCTCTGCTTACGTGGGACGTCCATAGGGTAAGACAATATAGAACAATTACTGAGAATTATTTTTTTTTAATGCATAACAGATTGCTCCATTTACTATGCAAATTATAAGCTATATGGAGACGATCCTCTGATGCTTTCAATGCTATCATTGAATACATCGAAGTGGTTGCTCAGTTCATTTAGGAGTTGCACATTACGCGTTGTGGTGTGCTTATTCATTACATCCGTTCGGCATTTTGGGACATGAAATAGCGCGTATAGGATATTCCATAAAATATAAAGTTAAGTAAACATTAGTTAGTGAAAGTTTGAAATATTGAAAAGTGTTAGGTAGGTATGTTATGCGCGACAAGAGTTATTCCGTTATTAACGCACTCCCGAAAACGCTGGACTACGTAAAGAAGGGGGGGGGGGGGGGTCAGAGACGAACTACGTAACTCTCATTCATTTTATATAGCACAATTAAAAAGGTACAGACTGTGCGGTTCGATAAACCTGCGCAGATCAGCTTAAACACAATCAATCATTTTTAAATAGTTTTGGTGGGTGAAAACACCACAAAATGTCTTCTGGAATTAATAGGAAAAAAAATCTGTTTTTTTCTCTCGGGGGGGGGGTCGGAGCAAAAGCCACGTCAGGGCTACATGCGGGGGAAGGAGGGTTCAAAAGAGTTCAAAATGGAGCCACGTGATTTATGAATGCTCCTCAATACTGGGTTCATTATTCTGGAAACTCTCTTCGAAAAACTGGCCAAGAGGCGAAATTTGTCATTTCGCCGATGCGCGGGTTCGGTTGACTGACACCAGTCGGGTCGTTGCATCATCACCAACACCACCACCGCCGGCACCACGTGGGAAGCGATCTTCGGATCCGGGGGCTTCGATTCCGATACCATCAGCGTTAAATAATGCATCAGAGCCTCATCTGAGTGCTTAAGGGACATTCAGAAATAATGTATGAACTGGGGCATTTTTTTTTGTTATTAAATATATACATATATTCTATTGCTATAGATCGTGCCAAACCTTGTACAGCTTGTCGGCACGTTTCTTTTCCCTTTTACGTGGGATAAAATATATATATATATATATATATAAGATAATAATATTATATGAACATAACAAAACTTAAAAATAAACTTAGTAATGAGACTAGGTAAGCGATCGAAATAATAAAATAAAACTAACCCATAAAAAACAAGTTTTTCTTATACTCCCTTTCTTTGTAAAATATAACAACAATTAAAGACGAATTAAAACATATAACATAACACTAAGCTTACAGTAATTTAATAAATAATTATTAATTTTTTTTAACGAAAATTTGATAGATCTTCTTGATCGTCGTCACGAGTCTGCTTGCCAAGTTTTAGCTCGATTGGATCACGGGAAAAGGGTCAAAAATCGATCCAAAGTTTTTTTGACGGCAAGCCGGCAAGCAATCAAGCAGACGCCACGAGTTAATATAAAGGGAGTAATAAATCATGAACATATGAATCACCGAGATCTTGATCTTTAGATTTATCTTGATAAATAAAAAATCATGGAACAGCTCAAAATAAAAATAAAAAGGCATTGAGGCCAAAAATATGAGGCATGTGATTTGTCTAAATTTCAAGTTATTTAGTAGGAATTTCCTTATTTCCCTTCCTCTCCTTGTAGGTTGGGTGATATTCTTGACGTGCTCCGGTATTTTATTGGAGAGTCGTGGTACTACTGTGTTCTCTGTTGTTCTCCGCTCCGTAGAAGTTGTTGATTTTTTTCACAATGAGTTAGTTTAGTTGTCTATTTTGCTGATTTGCCGAGTTTTATGGCTATGATTTACTAGTACCTTTTCCTCTTCATAGTGCTTCATGATTACTTCATATATTTGTTTATCAGGGAGAACTTCGCAGTATTCAAATATTGTATCATTTTTTCTGCTCTGGACTATTCATTTCTAGGTCCGTCCAGGTTCTGGTGAAGTTTCCCAACTGACGTCTCGGGGATCTTCCGCGGGAACGGATAGTATTTACCGTCAAAGTTAATTTTTTATTAGCGGTAAAAAACTGAATCAGGATTATAGTAGAATTTCAGCACTAAGAGATCATAGGTCGTTTGTATTAACAAAAGCGGTGATTTTATTCATATGATTATGTGTGTTATTGTAGAATATCAATTATTTATATTTTAGACTGATTTCGCAATATTTTTTTCTTTGTGTCTAATTAAAGTATAACTAATAATTTATTAACCGCCCAAGAAAATAAAATTTAGGTAGCGATTAAGTGATTTTTTACAAATAGATAGGGCACTTATTAAGTTACATATTAATCATTTTATTGTATAATTTCTCTTTTTCCATGGAGCTCCTTCTTCGTGACTGACATGCAACTTTCCCCGTTACATGTTTGTTCGACGTGGTGTACCCACTGTTTGATAATGGCCTAGTAAGCCGAAACAGCTGTCATATTTAAAGTGACGCTTTTCGCAAACTCGCAGAACTTAATAACAATATTTATTTTCAATTTCATTAAAAAGAAACATGGAGTTCTACAAACTTAACACAAAAAACCACAAATATACTTAATAAGAAATGAAATATCTGCAACGTCAAAAAGTCCGTCATTTATGACGGGCTTTAGCTAGTTTTATATTTTGCGAACTCCTTGTATTCCAGGGTTAGTTAATATTAATATCTTTGATTCCACAAATTTTCTGATTCTATTGTTATATTAATTATGTGCGAATTAACCCGGATAACCATCTCTATTGCGTAGGAATATTTTTTTATTGTATTCAATATTCAAATAGGTCAACGAATAAAAATGTCACCGCCATATGCGCAAGTCACTGACAATAATTAATTATTAAATATTCATTTGCATGTCTGGGCAAACACTAAATTTCTAATATGGCGGCGGGCGTCCTAAATATAAACGGGCCACAGACAAGCGCGGGCCGGAAATGCTCGCTTTGTCTACATTCTAAGTTTGGGAGCCTGTCGTTTAGTGCGCGTGCTCACTTATATTTTTTTAACCCTAAGCATACCATGACACAATACACCCCTCGGCAGCAATGGTGTAATCTTATTCACATTTGAATATAATTCAACGAATTTACTTAATTTTTGGTAAAAACCAACCGGTCTCGGAAACAACATTCCTTCGTCAGGGTATACTTAATAGCAAAATACAGTAGTATATTATTCATATTTCCTTTTTTATATTTCCTTAAGTAATTGGCTATTATTAAGCATACTTAACTTGTTTAAATGACTTCAAAATAGTCAATAACCTAACTGCAAATATTGAGCGTTAAAGTTGTTACGACGAAACTTTTTTGATAAAACTGTTTCGGCTTGTAAGGCCATTATCAAACATTGGATACACCACGTATGGCCTTACAAGCCGAAACAGCTGTAACACCTAAAAATAGTTAACCCGTAGAACTTAATAATAATATTTATTAAAATTTAATTTAATTTAAATTTCGCTTAAAAATAAATATGGAGTTCTACAAATTAAACACAAAAACCATAAATAACTTAGTTTGTGTTTTTCACCTATTTTAATGATTAATAAATTATTGGTATTGCACGTTTGTGAACTGAAATATTGCTGGCTTAATTAGCTCGGTAAACCCGTGTGACTGCCCGGTAAAGGAAGGGTTAAATCGCCGCTTACATTGCCCACACGTGCGTTTAAGTGCCGAACTTTTTTAGTGCTATTTATGTCGCATCCTCTCGTGTTTTTGTGTCCCATCCATATTTCAAATATAATATATGATATTATGCTTCCGTTAATGTGTATGATTCAGGTGTTTAATTTTATCAACCGGGCGTTTCAGTTAGTTTCTTAACTTGTTGTAACAGTTTAACGAGTCAGTGGAACAACTCGTTAGCTAATTGTAAACAAACTGTCCGTTTCGAAACAGGTTAGACCGTGAGCGAGCTCCGTGTCGTTATATCTGGTTTATTATTATTAAACTTTAAGCCTGCCGATTATAAAACGTTAAGCGATCGTTTTGGCGATGATTTTGTTGGACTACGGATTTGAAGAACCATTGCTTTAGTATTCCTGCCAGGATGTCCTTTGTCTTCCAAGGCCTTCGCTGTCTTTAGATCCTTAGAGTACCTATATACTTAAGTTTAGATAGATCCTTAGAGTATACGTCCATATTAGATCCGTCTTTAGATCCACATCACATTAAATCATGTCGTGGTTTTTTTAGCCTGTTTCTTTCCTTCATTATTATGCATTCCCACAGGATAGAAAGCCATACTATTCTACCACTTTTAGCCCCGCTCACTTCCATACTTTTTCTCAAGGTTTTCTTTATTCATTCTAATATCATTACCATCAATTCTAATATGTAGATTCATATTAAGTACTAAGTACTCAGCCGTTTTTAAAAATATATACTGTAAAATAACAAAAAACAACTTGCTTACCATCACGCCGTTTCCCCGTGGGGGTAGGCAGATGGTAAATAAGTATTGGTAAGTAAGTAGGTATTAAAAAAAATTCAAACTTTGATACTGCATATCTCCAAAACTATTTATATTAGTTTATAACTTGTTCATGTTTGCTTGAATATTTTCGACTCATTATCAAGGCAAGAATGCACCTGTATAGTTTTTGCTACTACTAGCTTTGAGACACCACCCCGTACAGGATGTTTTTTTAGGGTCATAAAATTGTCTTTCCAATACAGCCAACACCAGGGTTTTATGTGTTATTTTATTTTAAAGTTTTAAACTTAAAAAAAAAAACACCTTTTGCAATATCTATAATATATTCCGTAGATGTTTTATCCAAAATGACGGGGGATTAAACGGAAAATACCATTTTTCTACTGTCAGACTGTCACTACAAAATTTTCGAAAATAACTTCCTCAGCATGAAGTTCCAGAACATTCATCGCATTGTGTTTATCAACCAAATCGCTACGTTTTCGTCATTTTCTATATTTGGTCTTACTGCACATACATACAGACAAACATTTTTCGTTTTTTTTCCGTATCTTCAAGTCTTACTGATGACACATATCTGCCATTAAGTATTCTGAGTAGTCTTTTAGTTTCTTGGGTAAAGGACCACCGCGATTTTCGAAAGATATTTCAGAGTTATTTCGAGCTGACTCCTGAAACACAGCAAGAAGCGCACGTACACTCGCCCATTGCAGGGGCCGATCCTGAACCCTCTGGGATACCTCATGCAACAGACAGCAGTCTTCCGACTGTTGGTAATTAGATTTCTTCGTCACGACCGTGTTTCGTTTTTTTTCATTCACACTTCGGCGTTATCCATGGAGTATCTGTTCTAATTGATCATCCACTTTAAATTTTTTTGAAATACTAAATCTATTGCAATTCGTGAATGGTTGCAAAAACACTTAAAAATTGGTTCATTCCCAGAGAGTAAAAAAAGTAACCCATAAAAACCAAGTTTTTATTATACTCCCTTTCTTTGTAAAATATAACAACAATTAAAGACGAATTAAAACATATAACATAACACTAAACTTACAGTAATTTAATATATTTCTAAAATGTCAGATGTTTTCAGCTTTGATAAGACACTTCATGCTTTGAAGATTAAATTCTAAAAACATTTGTCAGTCAATTTAGATTTTCGACATTCGTAGTGAAGTACATTATTATTATACATACCGACGGAGTGATTCAAATTTAGAAAATATTCCGCGACGTTATCGGGCCGCCGTAATCAAACTTTTCTAATGATTCCAATTTGAAAAAAAAAAAAAAATTTCTAAAAATCCGAAATTATACTATAATTACTAATTTTTTTTTAACGAAAATTTGATAGATCTTCTTGATCGTCGCCACGAGTCTATCAGAATACTACGTAAAAATACATACAATAACTATACCTACATCATTTAATTCAAATGCGACCTTATATCCCAATTAAAACTATCTTCGGCCTGCTCTAACAACGTGTATATTATAATATTCAAAATGTCATTGCAATGCGAGCATGTTCGAAATAGGCACACGACACGCACAGAGATTAGGCGTGTACGGTGCACACGGTCGATGCAAAGGGACGAGTGTTGCGATTGTTGTTCATAGAAGAATTATCATAAATAAATCATTTATATTGATATCTCGCGGTCTAGGAGTTTAGATTATTGTCAAAAAAATGGATGTTGTGTACAAGTGATTACGGGGTAACTGAATTGTGTAACCTGAGTGTTCGCATTTCTGTCGCATTCAGTGTACCCCAGTTCATTCAATCTAGTTGCATGAGGGACTTTTTGATTTCTGATTATCTTCTTAATTATCTAATCTACGTAGCCTCTATTACCTATACGAAAATTTTCAATGTCGTTTTCTTTTGTAAATTTGTTTTCTGTCTCTAAAAGATGGTTTGAGAATTCTTATCATTTCTGTGTTTTTTCGTTCTCTTTTCTCCAATTACAGGCTTAAAAATTCTGTCTCTAAAAGGTGGTTTGCGAATTCTGAGAAATCTTATCATTTGGGTGCTCTATCGTTCTCTTTCGCCGATTGCAAGCCTCACTTTCGTGCTTCTAAATAACACCCGGGCTAAATTGGACCATTGAATTACCAACCTCCGGGAGAGAAATCGCGAGCTTGCCTCGGTCACTTATCGGATTTGGCTATCTTGAACATCGCCGCGGTGCCGTGTGTAATGGTAGCAGCGTATAGTAGCGGTGTAGTAGTAATGGTGATTGGCAGCGAGTTCACCGACCCCCTGTTATCGAGGCGCGCAGCGGGCTTTATGCAAATCGGCGCCACGGTAATGTGTTTTCCTGTGTAACTACCTGCGATCGGTGAAATGACAATCAGTACACCTGTTCGGGAGATTGGGGGCCGGCGTGCCCCGCGGAGGGCGAACTACGCAGCGATCCCGGCGCGAGGCTCGCGTGATGCGTGATCGTATTACCGACTCACGTGACGTCTGTTCGCTGTCGTGTTACGGCAATTTGAAGGTTTCCAAATAAATGTATAAATAAAAAAACGCACAATGTCATCAAAATTGCACTACGCAATGTTTGGGTTGTTTGTCACTGCTATAGTTTCGAGAGGAGCAGTCTAACTTAAGGTGGAATACCTACCTACGAAGCGTGAAAAAGAATAAATTTTGTGAATTTTTTAAGAAAATCTTGATATCATTTCTATATGAAAGTACATACTTTTAAAAATATGTGAAAAAAAAATTATAAAAAAATATTCAACATTGGCGGAAAATTCTTGGGTTTGGACGACTGCCGAAAAAAAAAGGTCCTCCGCGGTGACCACTCCTATTTCATATCGACGGCTTCTACGCATAATATCGTAACCCACAAATCGAGGATTTCGTGTTTTTTGTGTATTTCATATGTATTTAATTTAAGAAGTCGTGCTATTCATACATTAAGTTATTAAATATATCGTTTTAAAAAAGACAAAAATTAAACGTTCTGTTTCCTGTATTGCAGTATCCACAAAACCATTAAAACATCGATTATTTTCATTAAATTTTACACGCGTACTAAGAAAATTTCACTGTCATTAATATAAAAATATTCACAAAATTATAGGTACCTCATACTCAAAATTCTAATTAATTAAATCGTATATAGTCTGTTAAAATATCATTTTTCTTTCAAATCAGACTTCGGTTGGACTCGGGCCCGGCGGAGGCGCACGAGCGGGCCCGAGTCCGTCCAACATTATTTTTAGTACTTTATTTATTTACTTATCCATTTCTCGTTCATTTATGAACGCACGGTGTCCGCAGGTTAATTCTAATATGTAAATACTTGCACATATTAATTAATTTGACTGTCGTGTGTCTATTTTTGTACGTATAATTAATTTCTAAGAGTCTCGCTTATTGATTAATGACTAGAACGAATTTCTGCCTGATGGATTGTCAGAAAAATGAATAAATGGTCTGCTGACATGCTAGACATGCCCAATTAGAAAAAAAATGTATATAAACATGTCCGTCATCTGATTTAAGATCGTCGAATTGAGTTATACATGGCGTAAGTTCGATATACGTATTTTTGTTGTATATAGGGTGTAACAGAGCTAGCCCACAACACTTTACAGGTGTATTCCTGCCATGATTATGGATCAAAAATATTCAATCTTGAGATCTCAGCACCTTCATTTCAGTTGTTCTGAAGAGTCCTTTGGTGCGGACAGTGTCGGCCCGCGTCTCTACAGCGTACGTCATAACAGGTCGCACGCGTGTCTTGCATATTTTGATCTTACTTTCAATATGCACATTTTTGTTTTTCCAGACCAAATTCTCGAGACACCCTGATACGCTGTATGCTCTGTTCACTTGCTCTCGGACTTCGGTGCACAGATCGCTGTGGCTACAGATTTCTACGCCTAAATGTGTTAAGCTCGCGACTGTTCCACAGGCTCATTATCAATACTCTTTCATCTTGTTGATTGTTTTGATATTACCAAAACTTTTAGTTTTGCTGATTGCTATTGAGATATTGAACCCTTGTGATGCAATGTGGAATTTGTACAGCTTTCACTGCAAGTCATCTTCAGACTCTGCTATTACATATTACATTGATTATTTTGTTATAAAAAAATGAGTGTAGGAAGATAAAAGGCCAGCTGTCTCGTCAGCGATACTACACACCCCGAGTGTAATACACCGTTCGTTTTATTTGAGATAAAAACTATTTTAATATTATTAATATTTAAAGCATTAACTTTGTGGTTAGACATTATAACAGATTAACTAACTTAGTAAAAACCACTACCAGATTTTAGGTCTACCGGTTTCGAGATGTACCCGTCTCTTCGTCAGGACCAACACTACACTACTATATTCACAACACTATACACCCCAACCATAGTATTGTTAAACTTCACCAATATTGATCGCGTGCGTGTTGTCAGAGACAAGCATGCACAACTGGCTCTGCTCAACTGGCTTGGTGAAAGGTAAAAGTTTAACAATACTATGGTTGGGGTGTATAGTGTTGTTGATATAATAGTGTAGTGTTGGTCCTGATGAAGAGACGGTCACGTCTCGAAACCGGTAGACCTAAAATCTGGTAGTGGTTTTTACTAAGTTAACTATTGCTTGACCACAATAACGTGCGGCGTGCGGCAACTTTGGACCTAAAATCCGCCCCGCCCGCACCCGGCGATAACCCCTCGCCCTGTAATTCAGTACAATTTTGTATTTGCACGGGAGCTGTGACATCTTGATTACCAATATACACTGAATTATTATGTCCAAAACATCCTTAACAGTCCGGGATGGTGCATGAACAATTGCCGACGAAGTATTAAAGTTTTGCGAAGCTGAAAAAGCAAATAATGGACCGATATTACCGTCCGACAGATAGAACGGCCGCCGTTACGGCTTGGTTTCTTCGGTGCTGCCCGGCCAAATTTCTGTTAAAGGCTACCACACCGGTCACCGGACATTCTGTACGTTATGTATCGCGTAATAAATTTGCACCCTGGCAACTTCTGTTACGCGACAGGGACGCCCTCCCTCGCGCGCCAATTTACAGTGGTCGCGTTCTAACAATCTGTCGAAAGCTATTTTTTGCGGAGACCGTCGGATCCTGCGGCCGCTCGATGCAAATCGAATCTTAAATCGAGGCTTTTTTGCGGTTTTCTCTAGCGAATCGCCCCCTGCCCCCGCTCGTGCATTCCGACGCATAGGAGGCTGGATTTTTTTTGCCGATGTACAATCAACAGTAAGTCCATTTCTCGAGGAATCCATTTTCGGGGTTCAGGCGAGTTCATCGTCGGTTCATTGGACCCGCATCCTCGCACTCGAGAGCACTGTCAACCCGCTGCGCCGGCAGTCGGCGAAGTGAGAGAGAGAATCTTTAAAAATGCACATGGCCGTCCGGACCCGTGAGAATTTGCAACGATCATTTTCGCCTTTCTGGCCCCGTTCGCCAGCTTTGTTCGTCCGCAATCCCTCGGCGCAAATGTCGTCGCTCAACGCGCTGAGCTTCTCCCTTTTAATAGTCTTCTTCGTCGTGTGTCCAATGCCGAGTACAGCGGTCCTCTGGTGTGTCTGACTCTCCGCCAGTCTGGAGCCGTATACCGATCGCAGCGTTTGAGGCAGGATTCTAGGGCGCTCGAAAAAAAGGCAATTTTCATGAAATTTTTACGAGATTGTGAATAAAGATATTTGATGCAGGGTTTGTTTGGCTTGATAAATACACTATTGAAATACATGAAAAAATATATATTTATATATTTTATGCAATTTTAACTTACAAAAACAGCATTTGATGTGTCTCGATTAGTAAGTGAGTCTGCGCTGGTGTTTAAATTTCAAAAAGGGGCCATCTTAAACAGATATATCCTTAGCGAAACCGACCTAACTATAATTATTAAAAAAATAGTTTTTTACTAATTTTTTTTGGCAGAAAGCCGTGAAAAACATGCAATTATTTTCTTTCTTTTTTTTTCATCGCCATTTTGTTATTTTTGTATGTGCATTAAAAATTCTAGTTCAGTCGGTTGCTGGTTATATATTGAACCTAAAAATTCAAGATTTTTCTGTTTTAGATGGCCCATTTTTGAAATTTCGACACCAGCGCACACCCACATCAAGGCGTTGTATTCAAATGGTGTTTTTGGATTTTTTTAAATCTATTTCAAGATATATATGAAGCGAGTGTTAAAGGCAACAGAAATAGAGGGCGTCCGCGAAAGACTTGGCACGATCAGATGCAACAAGTGTTTGAGGATGGCCCCGTTAAAAGCCGCAACAACCGTAGAACTTGTATGAGAAGATGTATGAATGTGGCCGAAGCAAAAGTGGTGTGCCACGATAGAAGAGTGTGGCGCTCAATACTCTCTGCCTACCCCTGCGGGGAAACGGCGTGATGGTTAGTTAGTTAGTTAATTATTTCAAGAGTGTATTTATTAAGTCTAATAAACCCTACAGCAATATCTTTATTCAGAATTTCATAAAAAATGCCTTTTTTCGATTGCCCCGAGTAGTTTTCTTAAAATGGACCATATTTATCTTGTAAGACTTCTTGTTCGCTTTCCCTCAACTGTGTCAGCGTCTAAGGTATGCAAATCGTTTCCTCGTTTTTATTAATCTTTGTCAAAAGTCTGCGAAAACCAATGTACGAGTAAAATGAACGACCAGCGACATGCGTTAGCAGTTCGTTTGATAAGTAAGATCTCGATGGATGGTGTCTCTTTTCTTATTCATTCGCTCCTATTTCATCTGTCAAGATGCTGTGGATGAGAAAAGGAGATAGTAGAGGTGTTCAGATCTGGCCTACATCGTTTAACAAGCCATTGATCGATCACATCACAGAGACACATATGCTTCGACAGCTGTTTTTCTCTCCTGAATTTTCACCCGGTAACCTATGTGTGATGTAAAGGGGTTACACCTCCCCGCAAAATCAAAAAATGCATTCAAATATTTTCTTGACGAAACTATTGCACAAACAAAATTCGTTTTATCATCATCGTTTACGCCATGGATTGCTTAATATTTTTCATTAACAAATTATTTAGAAAATTTCAAAATGGCGGAGGTATGTGCTGCCCCGCAGAGGTCCTTGTCCGTGAAAAATATTTTCTTGATGACTGATGTAATGCCTACGATGCAGCTTACCAAAATAATTTTCGTTGTGCCGGATGAAAGACGACCCGTTAGAAACCTGTTTGAAGTTTTTTGAAGTTATATACAGGGTTATTTGTAAAACATTAATAACCTCGCAGGACTATATTCCTGCCTTGATTATGAGTCGAAAATGTTCAAGCTATTATACCTTAGCTAATATAGTCCTGCGAGGTTATTAATGTTTTTCAAATAACCCTGTATATCACGGTGAAATTTTAGGATGCAACGAAGTGCGCGCGCGTAACGTGCAACGTAATATTTTCACACCATGAAGTCGCGAATGTAAAACGCTCCGCCAGCACGTGACGGGGTACCTCGACCCCTCTGCCTGGTCGCACGGTGACAGTCTGATGGACAGCGCTGTTTATCGCACTCCGCTTCTGGGGAGACAATCGCCACGGCCTGACCGTTAAATCCTAGACTCGGTGCACTTCTGCACATAGGAGGGAGACGAACGATCAGGACACGCGATTCACTACAAAACTTGAAATTCATTATCCTTTGGTGTATGTCCACATATCGCATTCGGCTTGTGCTCAATTAGATGTTTCATTATATTCATTTAATATACTCTACAAGGCAAACTCTACAGGCTTGTTGAGAATTCAGAAGAAGAAGACAAATAAGAAGCAGAAAGGGGCGGAGACCCACCCTATCCCGGAACTGTTGTGTAAGTGTCTACTTCCTTACCAGTTCCTCTCAGCAAATCATCCCGTGTGTACGATGACGAACGCCTCGTCACCATATCGCACGCGGGTCGGATATTAGAAAGAAAGACTTTCCTTTCCAATCGCCGCCGATTAATGATTGACAGTAAATGACACCCGAGATACACTGGGCCAAAGCTAACTACGACACAGTGGACAAATTGTACTTGCGGTTTCCTGGTAAGCCGGGTGCCGCTTCAATCGAGATTCTCCTGGCTTCGTCGAATCCGGAACGGTTGGTGTGTCTCTTCCGGAAGGCTAAATTAAAACTGATCTTGAACACACACGAAGAGGAATGTCGGTTCTCATCGAAAAACGACACCTGACACGCTTTTCAACTGTCACTGGGCAGATTTTTAAAAATTCGAATCCTGGCTAGCGATTGGCGCAGAACACATCGGGTAGCAGTCCGACCAACCAAAATCGCGGCGGCCCGCGTGCGGTGATTACGAAACACCGCGAGTTTATTTATTATTGATCAAAGTTTAACTTCGACTTTCCATCCTTTTCTGCATCTGTTGGGTTTCGAGTTTATTTAGTATAAAGAATAATGAACATTTCATGAACAATGTAATAAATAAAAAGAAAACGATACCTTGATATATTATAATGCGTGTACGTGCTAGTCGATAGCCCGACAGAGAAGAAGAACACAGTAATAATTAGGTGTGTTATTAATATTTTTAATATTTAAAGCGTTAACTTTGTGGTTAGACATTATGCGCTCGCTCAGACATGCGGGAATCGACATGGGAACCACGCGGTTACGTCCGATGGATACATAAATAAAACCCGCGCGGATACCACGCGATTCTGAAACCGCGCGGTTCACGTTGTGTCTGAACATAGTGTTAGTTAGCCCTATAACAGAGTGTTAGTTAAATTAGTATAAACCACTACGGTTTCGAGACGTACCTGTCTCTTCGTCAGGACCAACACTACTATGTTCACAACACCGAATTAGAAAAATGAGACTTACAGGTGAGGTCTAAATGAGACTTACAGATAAAGTCGATACATCGACGGAAAGGTACGAGGCTGATGTGGCGTAATGGTATCGCACCTTCCCAGATAGATGGGAGATCCGGTAGCAGCCAAATATTTTTACTCCCTTTATATTAACTCGTGGCGTCTGCTTGCTTGGTTGCCGGCTTGCTGTCGAAAAAACTTTGGATCGATTTTTGACCCTTTTCCCGTGATCTAATCGAGTGAAACTTTGCAAGCAGACTCGTGGCGACGATAAAGAAGATCTGTCAAATTTTCGTTAAAAAAATTAATAATTATAGTATAATTTTGGATTTTTTGAAATTTTAATGTTTTTTTTCAAATTGGAATCATTACAAAAGATTACTAGTTACTAGCAAAGGCGGCCCGATAACGTCGCGGAATATTTTCAAATCTGAATTACTCCGTCGGTACACATAATAGGTACTTCACTACGAATTTCGAAAATCTAAATTGACTGCAAATGTTTTTAGAATTTAATCTTCAACGCATGAAGTTTCTTATCAAAGCTCAAAACATCTGACATTTTAGAAATATATTAAATTACTGTAAGTTTAATTCGTTTTTAACTGTTGTTATATTTTACAAAGAAAGGGAGTATAATAAAAACTTGGTTTTTATGGGTTACTTTTTTCGTTGATTTGATTTATTTTAATATTGGTTTAATAATAATTATAGATAGGTCTGCTTTTCGGTCTTTACCGGCCCCGCATCGCTGCTCCCGCGGCCGCCGCCGCAATATTTGGAGACGAATCACGTCCCCGCGTCCCCGCGGACGGCGCGCGGCCGAACCGCGAGACCGCCGGCGCGCCCCGGCTCGGCGGCCCGCGGCCCGCTCGCGCCGCGCTGCCGCCGAGCCGGGGCGCGCCGGCGGTCTCGCGGCTCGGCCCCGAGCCGTTGACCCAGGTCACGATTGTCAACATTGCGTAACGGCGCGTCTCGATCGTCGCGGTCGGGGAGAACATCTTCAACCACGTGCGCGACGATAATAATATTATTACAGTTGGACCTTTGAAAGCGCACTTCGTTCCGGAATCCCTACAGGGTGTCTCGCGGCTTGTTGCGAAAACTTTACAGGTGGATTCCTGCCTTGATTATGAGTCGAAAATGTTGGAACAACCATGACCTAATATCAATATGCAATATCAAAGTTTGCATTTTTTTTTCAATATTTCTGACTCAATTTTTACTAAACGTTGAAGTATCATTACAGTAAATTATATCGGTTATGAAAAATTCGTGCGTTTCAATAAAAGTTAAATGAAATAATAAAATAATTTTTTCAACATTTTTTTTTACTTATTTTTTTCAAAAAGTTGAACTTTCATTAAAGTAATCTATATCGATTATGAAAATTTTGTTCGCTTTAATACAACTCAAATAAAATGATGTAAACCTTGTCAAAAATTATTTTTTCAATTTTTGCAACACTTTTATCATTTTGTTCGACTTGCATTATTGCTTATTGTTTATTTTACATTTGTTTTAATATAAGTTACTTATAACTGACACACTAGGTAAAACCTGTTCTGTGGCAGTTATTCTCATTTGCTAGTTATGTAATCGTAACAAATAACAATAGTACAGAAGTATAAACGTAAAAAAGAAAGCATAAAGAATTTAGTAATACATACAATCATAAGAATATATAAATCTAAAAGAAAAAAGAATAAACATATAAAATTAAGATAAAAAATTAAGTATATACAAAAATAAATACAAATGATAAGATACAAAAAATAAAAAATTTAAGTAGATACAAAAATAAATACTATATTAAAGTATACTTGAAATTATATAAAGCAGATTTTGCCTATTTAGTGGTCAAGGGCGGATCACTTCTTCAGCATACCTTCTACCTGATATTTTTATAAAATTAGTGATATGGTGTTTAAAAGGTTTGTGTATTTTACTTTCATCTGGTAACTTGTTGAAAACAAGCGGGGCAGTGAAATTAAATTTTCTTTGTCCAAAAGACTTTTTCATTTTAGGTACCTCGAAATTAATTGCATTTGCCAGCTTTGTAACCCGTGTTTGTTGTGTACGCTTAAAATTTACCTTGCCCTTGTGGAATTTTACAAGTATGGTTTTAAGGTATAATTGTCTCGGGTCAAGAACGTTAAATATTCCAAACAAACCATCTGAAGGAAACGAATGAATTTTTCATGATTTTCATAATTTTCAGAATTTTCCATATTCGATATAAGTTACTGTAATGATAGTTCAACTCTTTGCAAAAAATAAGTAAGAAGAATAATAAGAAATATTTAAGTAAAAATACCAAGATATATATGTCTCATGAGACGAAATTATATGTTTTTTTGGAAAGTAGGTGCTTCATAGGGGCTTACGACCTATCGTACGGCCGGCTCAAGTGATCTCTTTACTCGACTCATTATCAGGGCAGGAATCCACCTGTAAAGTTTTTGCTACTAGCTATGGGACACTCTGTATTTGCTTATGTAAAACGTTGGACTATCATTACAGTAACTTATATCGAATATGGAAAATTCATTCCTTTCAATACATGTCAAATATAATAATAAACACCTTCGAATTCCAATTGCAAAACATTCCAATTGGAATTTATGCAAGGTTTTTATCATTTTATTTAACTAATAATTTTATTAATAATCTTTTTAATAATTTTAATAAGCTACTGTAATTATAGTTCAACGTTTTGTAAAAAATAAGTCAGAAATATTTTTAAAAAAATGCAAACTTTGATATTACATAACTCCATAACTGTTGGTATTTAGGTCATGGCTGCTTGGACATGATCGACTCGTAATCAAGGCAGGAATATAGTCCTGCGAGGTTATTAATGTTTTCCAAATAACCATGTATATTGTCACGTGTCGTGGGTGCGGGAGCAATTAATGAAAACGCTGGAATTCGGATAACGGATTTATTAATTACTGGTTAATTAATTAATTAATCTAACGTACACAAAGTCACTTAACACTATTTAACTTAACGCTATTATTTAAATTAAACTAGTTCATTAATTTATCCCTCGTAAATGGACACTTTCTAATCACTTTAACACTTTATTCACTATTCACTAGAACATTCCATCCAATCTCCGCACAGATAATTCGCTCCGGTTTATTTCGCTCCGGTTTATTTCGCTAAGATTCCAGATTATATTCTCTGTCGAATTATCGCTTGGCTCGCGGCTGCCTTCGCTTCTGTTATAGCTGTCAAGCGTGCTGAAAACAACACCAACTTTACTCCCGGGCGCGTCTTATTTATATCTGGCTAATGCTGATATCGAACCCTCTAGGCGTTCCTAGTATTTAGGAGAACTTTCTCGTGGCTTCCGGGCTTTTATAGATGTTTCTTGATGCCTCCCGAAAGCCGTAGATTACGCTAGGCCGTTCTGGAATCTTTGATAGTGTTGTGATCATTTCAAATAACTGTCACTTGACATGAGTGCTTCTTTTTAGCCTCGTTAGCGGTCTGTGATGCTGACTTATTTACCTGCGCAAAAAGAAGATGGATGCGACATGCCTCTCCACGATTCTCGTGTGTTTACCTACACGGCAGGACATTTTCTTCTCAATCGTCGACTCGGTGTGACCTTGGCCATTGCACTTTTGAATGCACATTATTTTTGTATAAACATGCGGCAGACACTCAATCAGGCATTAGTTATCAGGGCTAAGCGAGCCTTCGCGCCAACAGCGAGGTGTGGTGGCAAATCCATTAGCTTCGCATATTTTCGACTTTGGGTTGGGTCTCCTAACGCGCCTATATTTACTGTGAAATGATATGATCGACACAAGTTAACAAACGTATGATAGCAAATACTTTGTTTCGTTAACCGCAGTGTTCGAGAATACATTTCTACACAACTTTTATAACAATTATCATTTTTGAAATCTTGCTTAAGAAATGTATATTTTTTAGAATAATTCGGGTTCGTCCAAATTTTTCAGAATACAATACTGAATACAATAATGAATAAAAAATAGATATCTCATTATTGACATATGTGGTTTAATTAAAGGGAATGAAAAAGCTTTGGATGCCGGTCGCGCTAAGGATAATTAGAACGTACATATGAAACGGGTTGTAAAATTGAAATAAATTTGTGGTCTTCTATCATGGGAGGAAATGGTGAACGTTACATTGTGTAAAGTGATCACTTAAGCCAACCGTACGATGGGTTGTAAGCCCTACGAACACCCAAAGACTTCCATACCTACTTTCCCATAATAAAATATAATTTCGTCTCTATGAGACATCATACATCATGTATATTTTTGATTACTAAAATACAGCTGCCTCGAGTTTTTAAAATAAAATAAATATTACATTAACTAAAAATCTTTTCGTATGAGAATATATAATAGCAATAAAGCGGAGCAATATCTGGGAAAAGAGAAAGGAAAGTAACAAATCCAAAATTTATGATAGAATAAAACAAAACTTACAAAACTTAAGTGGGTATATTATAAGCCAATAATTTTCAAACAGTGTGTTAATATCTTTTTTTTTGCATTTTGTATAATTTTCTGTAAAACTTTACACTATTCAGTACAGTAACTTATATCGAATATTAAAAATTCGGTCGATAAAAAAAATTAAAACCCCTTTGCAAGGTTTTTGCCATTTTATTTGACTTTTATTTAGGCGAATGAATTTTTAATTTTCTGTGACGTTACTTTCCAAAAAAAAAAACGTAAAAACGTTTTACAGAAAATAGGTCAGAAATATTGAAAAAAATGCTAAATTATTACTTACTGCTAATATAAGAACATTGTTGCTCGAACATTTCACCCAAAGTGTAAAGAATATTTTCTATTCAAAATTGAATGAAGAAGAGTATTTTTCACTAGCAAAAAAGTAACCCATAAAAACCAAGTTTTTATTATACTCCCTCTCTTTGTAAAATATAACAATTAAAGACGAATTAAAACATATAACATAACACTAAACTTACAGTAATTTAATATATTTCTAAAATGTCAGATGTTTTAAGCTTTGATAAGACACTTCAAGCTTTGAAGATTAAATTCTAAAAACATTTATTTGTCAGTCAATTTAGATTTTCGACATTCCTAGTACCTATTATGTAAACCGACGGAGTAATTCTAATTTAGAAAATATTCCGCGACGTTATCGGGCCGCCGTTGCTAATCAAAGTTTTCTAATGATTCCAATTTGAAAAAACCAATAAAAATTTTAAAAATCCGAAATTATACTATAATTATTTAAAAAAATTAACGAAAATTTGATAAATCTTCTTGATCGTCGCCACGAGTCTACTTGCCAAGTTACAGCTCGATTGGATAACGGGAAAAGGGTCAAAAATCGATCTAAAGTTTTTTCGACGGCAAGCCGGTAAGCAAGCAGACGCCACGAGTTAATATAAAGGCAGTAAAAAGAAATGTATCCGTACTCGTTATGAATTTTAGGTTAAACAAATTTTTCCATAAAAAATCATATTTTCCCGTTTTATAAAATCAACAATTTATATTATAATCGCCATCGTTACACGGTGTACGTCACTAATAAATATAATACATTATATTTACCTTGAATTCTTATTCATAAATTCTTGACGTACATAATATCGATTAAAGTCTTGCCAGTGTACACTTTATAGTTATATAAATATTTATTATATGACAGTATATCATTTTCGTCGATGTGCAAAATTAGCAATATTTGTTTGGCATTTTATTATCTGCGAATACTTCGCTGCCTGCGTGTTTGTTTAGCGTCCTGGGCACTGGCGACATCTTTGCACTTGTCAAATAATGCAAGTGGAATTTATTTTATCTATACTTTTTTTTTAAATTCTAATACCGATAAGGCGGCTCGTGGCTTGGCTTTTAAATATTTATTTTAGCAAGTCTGACGCCTGCGTAGACAGACACCCAGTTGGCGTGTGTCCGCTGTACTTCGGTAAACGTTGGTTTACTGATATTTCTCCAATAGAATTTTACCCGTCTTAAGAAGTGATGTTCGGGCAAGTTATGGGATGGAAATAAGGAAAGAAGAATGCGGCGAAATTTAAAAAGCGGAAAAGTCTAAGAATCATATGACAATAAAAAAATACACATATCGTGGCATACCTACCCCGTAAATGGTTCCACCACCATCAAATTTAGGTAGAAATCTGACAAGGATGTTCTTAGATTTTCAGGGCCGTTCAGAATCTTCTGGTTCGTGTTTTTACGACCATTCTAGCCGACGTTTCGTTATACATCAATAGAGATGATGGTCTCAAATTAAAAACATCATGATGTCCGGCACTTCAAAACCAATCTCGTCGCAGATTCCGCAAAGATACACAATAGATGAAACACACACATAAAATACAAGATGACTCGTGACAATACACGACTCGGACACGGTATTGCCACGTAACAATAAACACAGAGATGTCTTGCTTTCGACACTGTATTGCAAGCCAATACTTAATCGACACCCGCAACAAAACTTTTTTATCCTTCCTAAATTCATGTAAAAATTTGAAACTTTGAGACGAAGCTATTTTTTATATGGGAAAGTGGGTATGGAAGGCTGTCGTTTGGCTAGCTTGTGTTATCACTTTACACAATGTAACGTTCACCAATTCCTCCTCAATCCACATCTATCAATCTTTTTTGGAAGTTGTGTATATGTTAACTTCGCACACCTTGCTATTTTGTGAGTTGTATTTTTATTACCGCCACCTGTGGTTAAAAATTTGTCATTCCCATAAACCAGTACAGATGTCGCCTTTGGTACGAGATATCTATATTTTATTAGAGTTATTTGAAGCAATATTATTTTATACGACATTTATATGATTTATTTACGCTTATACTAGTTTATGCCTGAAAATTTATGTCATTTTTTAAACTCTTTTTTTTAGACCAGTTTTTATACATTCAGAAAAATTTTCTAAAACACTTTTACGCTTCGCCAACAGTTCCTCTACTTGGACTCTCCCTCGTTCCACAAAGTTGGAGGAAATTTCCTTTTACCAGTCCCGTGATCTTGTATCGCTTCGTCTCGAACCACTTCCCGGCTATGAATACTTTCGGCCACCGCGGTCTCCTGACCCGCTGCAATTATCGCTTCGTGGGAGATCATATCGGCCCAAGGACGCGCGCAGAAATAGCGCCCACATTGCAGCGAACGAGGAAATCTGCAATAACAGTCACAATCCTGTGCGGAAATTCTCACTTGAAAAGTTGCCGATGATTTTCAAATACATCAAAAGGTTAGTTGTGCGATTCGAAATGAAAACGTCCCTTAAGCATTGTCCGATTATTCATAAAAAATGGCCGAGCATTTCTTTGAGCTACAACCAACCACCCTGGGGTGTAGCTCAAGAAATTGTAAAAATGATAAATTTGATGATTTTTTTAAAAGGAGGTGATTCATTTATTTCTTTATTGTCACTTATTAAGGTAAGTTTTGATCTATTATTCAATGTAAACGTTAATAACAAATGTCTTATCGAATTAAAAACCGTATGCTGCATTCCAGATGATTTTTTTTTCTTTAAAAAAAATAGAAACGCGAGCACGGAATATGTGTCGCATCAGTATTCTTACTATTCTCAAAACTAAGCCAAAAGCTCGTGCTATGAAAATAGGACTAACTTGATGATGTCCTGGAATGGGCCTCGAACCGCCGACCACCAGATCACTAGGCGAGCGTCATGACCACTACACTAACAAGCTACTCAAAATAAATACACGATAATAAGTTTCTAAATAAATACACGATCTTCTTTTCTGTCTCGGACAAACGTGCACCGGGGAAAGTTGCATGTCAGTCACGGCGGAGGAGCTATACGGGAATGGATATAACGCAGTCTTTATTTTTGATAAAATTCCACTCAAAAAATTGTTTAATTTTTGAATAATTTGCCGTCTTTCATGTTTTCGGGACCTTTTTTTATTTGTCAAATGTATAAATCGCTCGGAGTACCAAAGCATGAGTCTACCTCCAACTCATTCCTCAATACCCTGACTGCACGTCTTGGAATAGAAGAAATATAATTTCGAATTTATCAGATATTTATATATAGAATTAAGCCTGGTTAAGTGTTGATTTTATGACCTGTCAAGACACAGAACTGTGATTTAATACCAATCAAATTCCGATTTTTTTTTTTTATATATTTAATAAATTATAATAATATAAATCGACGACACATTGGTCCGGCTTAGAAACGCCTCCAAAATCAAACTGCGACCGTCGCGAGACCAATCTCACGCTCGCGCTCCCCTCTAGTCCCTGCTACACGTCCTCGAAGAACACCGCATTTAACCAAATCGACCGATTCACTTCAATGCGAGTCCGCCGCCGGGATCGTCGGAATCGCCGAACCGACGGTCGTGCTCCTCGCCCGGGTCGCCACCGATTCGCTTTAATGAAGCCATTCGCAATTATCGCCACATACGCCGCTGGCCGGGGCCGCCTGGCCTGCGAATTGCACCGCCGATTGGTTTCGGACATGATTGCATCGCGAGCAAACACGGCCGGGGCCGATTTGCATAGTAGGCGAGCGCGGACGGAGGTATTTGCCTTTTTTTCTGCGCGCCTCTGCCCCGAGTGGCCGCGCAGTCGCTGCACCATCGCTATTTGCCACTCGAAGAGTTCACGCTGAAGATGCCGTTTTTTTTTGCGCAATTTTTGACGAGCCGTTCAGAGACCCGCTCTGTCGAATGCGTCCTGAAAGAATTTTTATTCCAACAACGGAGCAGCGTATGCTCAGACGGTGCTATTTCCAATTAAAAAAGTGCATTACAATTCAGCTTCAAAAGATGTAATTGATGAATTTGGCGTTATAGGGATTAGATTGTAGAGATAATTCATGATGATGTTATTAAAATGTATGAAAAACAAACTGTGCTATTTTTTACTATTGTATTTTGCTATTACTTTGTGGTTATTCATTATGAATATAAATAAATGAATTAACGTAACTAAGTGGTGATGAACTTATCACCGCTTAATTTTGAGTAAAACCAACCGGTTTCGGAAACAACGTTCCTTCGTCTAGGTATTCTTAAAACTAAATAAACTTTACAAATTATGAAATTAGTCATACCGCGTTGTAAAGTGTCCAAATGGGGGTAAATAGTGGGGTTGCGAAAGAAACAGGTGATAGGGAACATATTCAAGATAGATTACAATACGTGAACATGTTTTAGACCATTCTTATTGATCGAATTCATTAATTTCAAACTTCATGATAAATGAAAATGAAAAAAGAAATATTGCTATTTTCTATATTACGAGTATAAAAAATTCTTTGTAGTATTTTCAGTGTGAGGTCATCATTTATTTATTCATTTTATTTTGGGGAAAATTATCAGCAAATCAACATCTTAACAAATATAAAATAATGGTTTTTAAAATTTTCCACTGAATATAGTAATTTACTTTAACTTACTTTAACAGCGAGTGGAGAGGGTGGAGGGGAATGTGGGACGGGAGTAGAAGGGAAGATATAATCATATAGGGTTCTCAAGGATATCAGATATTAATGGAAATTCTGCTTGAGGATGAATAGACAGGCATGTTCCTCGGCCTCTTACTTACCGCGTTTCCCAGCGGCTTTAGGAAGAAGCGATACAAGCACGCTCGTCGCTTGTGAGCCCTCTTAGCGAACCATCTCTGTAATGTGTGATTTTCCCCTTCGAGTCATTTCGTTGCCCTTCAACGCGCTTCGTTGCGTTCAAACAGCTGATATTTTCTTAAACCTCTTCTTGATTATTCGGTTTTCTAATTAAAACGTACAAAAATTCACCAGACTAATCACGCATCGTCCAAAATAAGCCGTAAAGAAAGAAACCTCATCGGGACAACCACCTTCATTGCGAATATTGTCTCTTTGTATGTGTGAATTGCGTCTCTGTGTACTTTATTGATTGATCGCCTGTTTAATGAAATTATTTATATTTAAATTATATTAATACGAGCGTAATCGTCAGTTCCATCCAGCATTATATAACAAGAATTTATATACAGGTTGTACCAGAGCTAGCAGCAGAAACTTGGCCGGTAGATTCCTGGCTATGTCATGAGTCTAAAATATATAAGCAACCATGACCTATGGAGTTCGTTCCCTTTAATACAAGTCGAATAAAATGATAAAAACCTAGCAAAAATTAAAAAAAAATTTTTTTAAATGTTTTTGTCGTTTTATTTAAGTTGTATTGAAGCAAATAAATTTTTCATAATCGATATTGGTTACTGTAATGATGGTTTAACTTTTTGCAAAAAATAAGTCAGAAATATTGAAAATAAAATGCAATCTTTGATACTGCGTACCTCCATCACTATTGATATTATTTAGACTCGTAACATAGGCAGGAATCTAACGGCCAAGTCTCTGCTGCTGGCTCTGGTACACCCTGTATATATTGGACATAAGATTAAATTAGGCAAGGAAAACGACATAGCAGAAATACCCAGGAAGAATTGCGCTATCATGTCCTTAAAAATAAAAATATTTCCACGATCTAAAAAAAAAGTTTTTGAAACATGCATCCTCCCTGTGCTTACGTATGGTCTGGAAACCATCACGCTAACTGCGAGGACCATACATAAACTGAGATGTAGTCAGCGATCTATGGAGAGACAAATGCTAGGCTGAGAGATCAGAAATGTTGTGTTGCCAGACAGGGAGAAGACAGATGGGCTCCCAGAGTTCTGCGTGGAGACCGTGGGACGTGAAAAGGGGAAGAGGCCGGCCTCAGAAAAGGTGGACCGATGATATCATACCGCAGGTAGTGGGTGGACTAGAAGAGCCCAAAGAAGAGAAGATTGGAGAACTTTAGAAGAGGCCAACATTCAGCAGTGGAGAGATGGCTGAGGAAGAAGAAAAAAGAAGAATCGTCGAATATTTGTGAATGAAAATGTAACCGATCGAGAATGTTCTTCCACAGGACACAATTCTGCTTATTTGATTTTATCATCACCTGTCGTAGAGGAAAGAAGGTACAAGATCGATGTGTATAATTTTGTTTAAATAAAAAAAGCGATATCAGACTGTCTGGGTAAACAAGAGTGAAACTGATAACGCGTCTGGTTTGGTTGGGAGTGTATAAAAATTATTTTTGCAGTACAATAATCTTCTCTTCAAAACCGCCTCACAAACATTTCAAATTTCCTAAGAGATATAACGTGAAAACTACGTATCTTTTTTGTAGATATTTAAAAAAAATCTGTTTGATTGATTTTAACTCATATAAAATTTATGAGTCATGTATAATAATAAAGCACTAGCTGTAACCCATCAAAAATGACGGTATGTACTTTTACATGTCGGTTCCTAAGGAATAACTTTCAGTACAAAATAACACTTTTAATCATCTAAGTATTGACCGTGAATTCGGGCCTAATTTATTTAATTAAAAAGAAAAATAAATTAGTATAAAAAAGTTACGGACGGACGAACAGACAGACAACGAAATTATTATAATTGGGATGCTCTCAACCAGGAATCAGTGACTTTAAATTTTTAAAATTATTTTACGACATTTTTGTAAAAATTTCACTTTGTGTGCTGAAGAAATTAATAGATTATTGATATTGATATCAAAGATTTGGCTATCGCAGTTTGATGTAAATATCGGATGACGCCAAGAGAGGCCGAATATTTGCTCATATTTGAATAGCAAGCGAACATTTAACGTTGTTTTGAAGGGCTTTCTTCTCGCGGTTGGGATCTGATCATTATTTTCGATGGTGGCTGCTTGTAACATGACGCGACTTCTTCTGAAGACTGCCATTCCAAGAGCCTGCAATCTGTAGCAGTTTTTACTCCCTTTATGTTAACTCGTGGCGTCTGCTTGTCGTTTTGTCTGACGAAAAAACTTGAATCCATTTTGAACCCTTTTCCCGTGATCCGATCGAGCTGAAACTTTGCAAGCAGACTCGTGGCGACGATCAACAAGATCTATCAAATTTTAGTGAAAAAAAAAAGATAAATTTTTGGATTTTTCAAATTTTGAATGGTTTTTTCCAACTTATTAAGTTGTATTAAAATATTTCAACGCGTCTGGTAGCCGCGAAAACTGATTATAGTGTAATTTTGGATTTTTGAAAAATTTTTATTACTCCCTTTCGTAGCGTCGCCCGACCGAAGCCCAACGCGTAGGTTAAGCGCCAGACCAGTTTCCACTAGTAAATGAGAAAGGGAGTATAATAAAAACTTGGTTTTTTGGGTTACTTTTTTATTGATCTAGTTCCATCCCGGACACGTGGCCGATCGCGAGTGTTATTTTGCAAATTCTCGGAATAATTTACCGGCGTTTAATATGACTTTGCGAAATTGTTACCGAAAAACAATACCTCTACTCGGGTTACACGTGACCATTGCTTTTAGGAGGCGCTTCTGGAAACAACCGGCCGCTGGTCGGCTCCGGTTTCTGCTGGGAGAGAAATGTGGAATCGCTGTCTTCGGCGGAATATTAATAGTTGTAGCACGCTTATTATTTTCTTCTTTTGTTATTACCTTTTCTTTGTTCTTGTATTATTTTGTATTATTTCGTATTATTTTGTATTATTATTTTTCTTATTTTGTTATTTTACCTTTTCTTTGTTCTTGAATTTATTTATGTATTTTTTTTATGCAATAAAGACGTATCTAATGGTGTCGTTTTTGCGTTTTTTTTTTTGCGGGTTTTTGCGGCCGTGCCGCCTCGCACCGGTTTATACGACCCGTGCGGGGCAGCACGGTCTTGCATTGTAGCTAAAAAAATGTCAACCTGGAGACGAATGAGAAGGACCGATATGGGAGCTTTTGCTCATAAAACGGTCCTGGGTAAGCGGTGGGTACCATTCACCATTCACAGTTGTAGCACGCTGAGGAAGTATCTAGTGACCCGAATAAAAAACACGTTTTTGACGTGTGTATTTAGACAAGTACATTTGTTTGAAATGTTTGTTTATTTATTTATTTGTGTGTGCGTACGGTGCATTAAGAATGATGCGGAAGACATTATTATTGGTGTAAAATACCATTGGTTTTTACACTAAATTCTTCGTAATGCCAAAACTAGAATAAGTGTAAAGGGCTATCTATGTCTGCCGTGTTTACGCGTGGCAGAATTTCCCAGAAAACTATACACAGAAGATTCTGAACGGCCGTGAAAACCTGAGAACATTTTTAGAATTAGTATTCTCGTTTTGGAGTAGAATATACGAAATTACCTGTAGAGACTGCGACAATGTCTAATCTAACGAGGAATCTAAATACGAGAATAAAAGATCATTGCCTAAAAACTAATAACTTCTCGGAATTTTCTTAACACATAATTGAAACTAGCCATTTGTGGTCCTTATATTCCTATCAACGACCGAAGCCCCTCTCCTACCCGAATAGGTTGAAAACATATTACGATTGATTATTAATTATAAAGATCACTGTCTAAAAACTAGTTACTTCTCGGAATTTTCTAAACACATAATTGAAGCTAACCATTTTTGGTAGTCATGTACCCATCAACGACCGAAAGCCTCTCTCTTATTCGAGTAGGTTGAAAACATATTAAGGTTAGTTATTAATATGAGAGGGACTGCTCCTCTTAAAACTATGATAGTTACAAAATAACTCAATGCGTGTCCAGTACAAAGCACCACAAAGTAACTGCCGTGCCAATTAATAATAAAGGTAGCGGTCATTAAGAGAGGCTTTCAATCCAGCAGTGGGCTGAAAGGGTAAAGTATGGGTTTGTCAGTGTGGTGGATGGAGTAGAAACGGGTCACGAAAATACCCACGCGCGCGTCATAAATCGTTATTAACACAGCAATTGTTCAATGAACGAAATATCTTAATAGACCATAAAATTATAAATTATAATCCAAGCGTGTGGCTACTTACCAATCTTTGTTCTATTTGGTCATGTCAGGTCTTTCGTCTTCGCCATTTCTTACCACCCACACCAGCCCGGACCATTTATGAAGACATTTCGTCATTCTGTCTTACTAGGTCATCTAGACTTTGCTGAAAAAACGACCGCCATCCACTCGTCAGCACCTGATTTAATATAGTTTATTTGTTTAGGGCCGGTTGCATCAACTCTGTATAGGTCGACAGCAATCAAAAGACCATTCCCTAGCTTTGTCCGGCAAGAATAAAGCGGGGGAAAGTTGCCTGGCAAGCCCGTATTGCAAGCCTCAATATGACATTCCAAATGAATATATATCTTTTAGTTTAAAAAAGATTACTTACTAGAAAAACTTATTTTGTGTTAATTTTTTGCATCGTAACAACACACATATTTTTTGCGAACATTCTTTTGAATGCGGTCTAACTACGGTAATATTTCTTTTATCGCATAGATTTTTGCGTTCTCCACCAATCAAACAATCCGTTTCCGTAAAAATCTATGCTTTAAACGAACTTTTACTTAAAACCTAGTTGATAAAACCGGACCTTAGACTTGGTTGCAGTTTATCTAGTAATGACGAAATCGTTTGCACTCCGTGAATTCGTGTGTCGATTTGCATACACCAAATAGATAAGGATCTAAAAAAATTTACCCATGAAAACATAGTTTTAATTATAAATCCTTTAAATTCATTTTAAATAAAATAAATTCATCTTCATCCCCTTGTCCTAGTAGGGTCGGGGGCTCAAAGACGCGACATGGTGCTTCCATATTCCCCTGTCTTGCGCTGCTTCCGCATGAGTCAACCAGTCTAGACCCATTCTGTTGTTCATGTTCTGCGCTTCTCACTCTGTCCATCAGTGTGACTCCCGCTACCCCCCTTAGAAAACTCATCTCGGCAGCCTGGACCCTTGCTCTCTCTCCGTCAGGATCCAAATTTGATGGCCATATATTAGGGTGGGCCTGTGCACAGATTTCAAAACAGTCATTTTTGACATGACACCGAGCTCGGTTTTCTTATCACCGCACTATATAGAGAACGACAATAAAATAAATAATTTTACATAATAACAACCTGCTTTTGTTTTGTGGCAATTTTAGATAGATTCTAAAGCGTTGATAGAGTCTAAATATTGTAAATTATAAATTCTAATATAGTACCAGAAAGTAGGTACTTGCCAGAACATGTGAGATAAATTTATCCAAAATTATACTATAATCAGGTTCCGTGTCTACCAGACGCGTTGAAATATTTTTATACAACTTAGTAAGTGTATGAAAAAAACATTAAAAATTTGAAAAATCCAAAAATTTATTATTATTTTTAACGAAAGTTTGATAGATCTTCTTGATCGTCGCCACGGGTCTACTTGCAAAGTTTCAGCTCGATTGGATCACGGGAAAAGGTTTATAAATCGATCCAAAGTTTTTTCGTCAAGCAAGCAGACGCCATGAGTTAATATTAGGTCCTTACATATGAAATTGGCGTTTTGCCGTACTGGCAAATTTGATCTCAAATATCTTCTCTTTGGTTAGGAATTCCAAATCCAAATTTATACAGCTATTTACTCATGTATTTGTGTTTTGAAAATTATAATTCATTTGTTTTTTCCTCAATTGTTTTTTTCTTTGCGTCACTCAGTTTACAAAATGAAAAACTTGAAATATCGCGTTATTTACGAGTACGAGTTCCACCGTGGCACCAGTGCTGCAGAAACTGCTCGAAGGATTAATGATGTGTATGGCGACGGTGCCGCAAAAGAAAACACAGTGCGTTTTTGGTTCCAACGTTTTCGTTCTGGAAATTTCGACCTGCAGAACAAGCCCCGTGGACGGCCGGAGACCAAAGTTGAAAATGAAGAATTGAAGGCTATTGTGGAAGCGGATCCATCGCAAACCACATCCGAGTTAGCTGCAGTCTGCGGTGTTAGTGATAAAACTGTTTTAATCCACTTGAAGCAAATTGGTAAGGTGAAAAAGCTTGAAAGGTGGGTACCTCACGAATTGAGTTAAGCAAATCAACAAACGCGCGTTGACTGCTGCGTTGCATTACTCAACCGGCACAATAATGAAGGGATTTTAAATCGAATCATTACCTGTGATGAAAAGTGGATCCTGTACGATAATCGGAAGCGCTCATCGCAATGGCTGAACGCTGCCGAACCAGCCAAACCATGCCCCAAGCGAAAATTGACTCCAAAAAAGTTACTTGTGAGCGTTTGGTGGACTAGTGCTGGTGTCGTTCACTACAGCTTTCTTAAATCTGGCCAGACGATTACGCAGATGTCTATTGTCAGCAACTGCAAACCATGATGGAAAAGCTAGCTGCTAAACAACCGAGGCTGGTTAATCGCTCTAGGCCACTGCTGCTTCATGATAACGCTAGACCACACACTGCACAACAGACGGCTACCAAATTAAGGAGCTTCAATTGGAATGTCTAAGACATCCACCGTACTCTCCGGACCTTGCCCCAACAGATTACCATTTTTTTCGAAATTTGGATAACTTCTTGCAAAGGAAAAAATTCAACTCCGATGGGGCAGTCCAAACCGCCTTCAAAGATTTTATTGATTCCCGTCCGAATGGTTTTTTTAGTAAAAGGATCGATGAACTACCTATGAGATGGCAAAAGTGCTTAGATAGCAATGGTACATACTTTGATTAAATAAATATATTATAATAAAAAAATCGGCTTTATGTTCCTGCCATACTAAACGCCAATTTCATATGTAAGGACCTAATATAAAGGGAGTAAAAAACTAACCCATAAAAACCAAGTTTTTATTTTACTCCCTTTCTTTGTAAATTAAGTTTACCATCATGTAATTAAATAATTGATTGACTGAAAATGAAACATGTCTTGACAAATATCTATGTCAAAATTCTCTAAAAATATCTCTTTATTATTTGATTTTTTCCCAAAAAAACCGAAGTGTGCTGTCATCTATGAACCAATTGTCATAAATTTTCGAAATTCGTAGTGAAGTACCTATTATACCTACCGACGGAGTAATTCAAATTTTAAATATTCCGTGACGTTATCAGGCCGCCCTTGGTAGTAATCAAACTTTTGTAATGATTCCAATTTGAAAAAACCATTAAAATTTCTAAAAATCCAAAATTATACCATAATTATTAATTTTTTTAACGAAAATTTGATAAATCTTCTTGATCGTCGCTACGAGTCTACTTGCAAAGTTTCACCTCGATTGGATCACGGGAAAAAGGTTAAAAATCGATCCAAAGTTTTTTCGTCTAGCAAACGAGCAAGCAGACGCCACGAGTTAAAAGAAAGGGAGTAAGAATGCATATCTTCGTACAAATTATGTTTTTTAAATGTGTTTTTTTATTATACTATTCATTTGCATCTGGGCTTTGGCTGCCTTAAAGAAATCCCTCAAAATTTACCTGATCTGCTCAGCGTGGTTGCGGTCTACCAATACTGTCGATGTCCACCAAAACCCCTCTTGTCTTTGAAGACTGCCATCCTAAGCACATGGAAAACGTTTTATTTTAACGAATCTGACTTTGGATTCATCTCTTGTAACGGCAACGTCAGATATTAATATTCGGATCTTTCTTTGAATTTAAAATCACAACATTATATATTTTATTACCGTTTGAAATTGTGTAATATTAATTTTGAACGGGTATGCAATTTATTTTGCTGTAAAATTATTCATTCTAATTAATAAAAAAAATGTGTATACAGGATGCTTGCTCCGAACGAAATATGCATTACTCTGAGTATAAGTATACTATTGAATTCTGTACAAAAAATTGTCATATTAATTTGTTCTAAAATACTCCATTACAAGTATTTGAGGATGGCCCTGTTAAAAGCCGCAACAATCGTAGAACGTGTATGAGAAGATGTGTATGAATGTGGCCGAAGCAAAAGTGGTGTGCCAGGATAGAAGAGTGTGGCGTTCAATCCTCTCTGCCTACCCCTGCAGGGAAACGGCGTGATGGTTAGTTAGTTAGTTAGTTAGTTACTCCATTACCGAGATAAATAGTCGAAGAGATGAATTGAACGAAGAGAACTGATTCAATATTGTCCGAGATTCATAATCATCGTCACTGTTGGCTATATAACCCTGGTGGATCTCAGCCTCCTCCAAGAGTCTTCCTCCACTCATCTCGGTCTCGTGTCAGCGCTCTCCAGTTCTGGATCTCCAAGGCAGATGTCGATGGTCCCTGCGTAAGATAAGTTTGAATTTTGTCTTTGCATATTTCATACAAACCTATAATAAAACAAGAAGTAATGAAAATAAAATATATTATAGGAAAATTGAACAATCATAAATACACTTTATAATAATAAACCAACGAAGTAATAAAAATAAAACACATTTAAAAGATAAATTAATCTAACATAATACGTTTTATAATAATAAACCATAGGAGTAATAAAAATAAAATATATTTAAAATATGAATTAACCTAACATAAAATACGTTTTATAATAATAAATCAAAGGAGTAATAAAAATAAAACATGTTTAAAAGATGAATTAACCGAACATAAAATACGTTTTATAATAAATAATAAACCAAAGAAAGAATAAAAATAAAACGTATTTAAAAGATAAATTAACCTTAACTAAAATTAAACTTAATTAAAATTAACCTTAACATAAAATACGTTTTATAATAATGAACCAAAGGAGTAATAAAAATAAAACATATTTAAAAGATAAATTAACCTAACATTAACCTTACATAAAATACGTTTTATACTAATAAATCAAAGGAGTAAAAAAATAAAACATGATAGTGTAAAAAATAAAAAATAAAACAAATAGTAACACGATAATGCCTTCGCGTAACTTAGAATCATTTGTGATTATGTTAATATGATTAGGTTAGGTCAGGTTTATCTAGGAATTTTAACACACAAAAATAAATAATTAACTAACTGCACGCACTTGCGTACAATTGTTATGTTGGATTGTTTACAAATTTTATTTCAACCGTATATATTTAACCTGAAGAGAACATTTTTCTCGAAACATGTATATTTTGTATCTAATAAAGTGATGTAAACGAAGTGAACTTCTACTGAACCAAGTAGTGAAGACATGTGAGAATTTTGGGTTAGAACTTCATACAACTAAAACAAAAAATAATTCGGTTGACAATGAATGTCTTTATATTGCTGGAACGAAATTAGAGAAGGTACGATATATTGTATACTTGGGTTGCATTGAAAATGAAAAATGGGATTCTTCAGTTTAAATCGAATGCCGCATTGGGCAAGTTCGCGCAACTTTTATCGCATGAAAAAGATGTTCTGCAGTCTGATTTCAACCTTGGATTACGAATGCAAATGGTCATATACCTCGTGTTCTCGATGTTATTTTATGGAACGAAAGCACGGACGCTTTATTATTACTGACCCTGATACGGAGATCAAATGCAGAATAGAGACAGCCCGTGCATCTTTTAATAAGATCAAAAGTCTACTCTGTAATGACGACTTAAACTTGAAGCTCAGACAGAGGTGGAACAAATGCTATGTGTGCTCAGTTCTACTTTACGGTGTTGAAGCATGAACGTTCAAGGTGAATACTCTAAATCGCCTAGAGGCGTTCGAAATGTGGATGCATCGTAAAATGTTAAGGATATCCTGGACTGACATGACTAGTAATAATGAAGTTTTACGTAGAGCAACCACAAACAGTTACTGAACACAGTAGAGCTCCGTAAAATTTCATACTTTGGTCTAATAATGAGAGGCGAAAAGTACTCCATCCAAGGGGGAGATTGAGGGTCGCAGAGGGGTCGGAAGGAGGCGGCATTCCTGGCTTGGAAACATCCGAGAGTGGACCGGGATAAGAAGCGTGGAAGAGCTGTTCCGCACTGCCCTGGACAGGTAATTTCTCCCAGGTGATCGCCCACGTCGGGGGGAGCCGACAGGGCACATGAAGAAGAAGAAGTTATTAAAACAATTAAAATCCAAAATTTTCAATATCTCGGACATGTGGTGAGACATCCAGAGAAGTGCGAGATGCGGGGAATGCGGGGAAATATTGCCGGAAGTCGGGTCCCCGGAAGAAGGAGAACGTCATGGCTGAAAAACCTGATGGCTGAAACCAGTGGTTTGGCCAGTCTACTGTAGAGCTAATCCGGACCGCAGTAAATAAAGTTCTTATAGCCGTTGGCTGGATTGAGTACAAGAAGAAGAATAATAAACTTATTCGACTTAGTTCACTCGGACTCGCACTTCACGTTTCGTCTATACAAGTTATGATCGTTTCATTTAAATCAACCTGTATCGTGGTGTTTTCCATACTTGGTGCATTTTTGCCATATTCAGTGGAGGCATCGTTAATGTGGCGATTGGAAGTTCGCGCGGAGCTGCTTGCAGCGCGACGGCGCGGCGTACATTTCCCCCCGACAGCCGGAGATCTTTGACCGTGTAAAAACACGTCCATACAAATGAGGCAAATTAAACACAAATTTCGCGTCGAAATTTGCAATTATCATTTCAATTTTCCGCATTTTTTCTCGTTTATAAATTTATTGGTAATAAATCTCCGCATTAATTCGGCGCGCGCACTTTTAATGTCCGACTGTGTGTGATTGCCCGCAGACTTGTTTACCGCTAACGAGTGGTAATCTTCTTAAAAAAAAGCGTTACACGTTCCAGACGCATGTGTCATACCTCCCCTGCATGTAATGTTTTTTATTCTAGAAATTTATACGTTCGGTATTCACTACATGGCACATGATTTGTATTCGCGAATCCATATTTTATTGGCATTTACGTCACGACCCCTCTCCCCCTCTTCCCTCCTTGATAGGTAAGAACATTTTCGCCCGGCTTAAATTATCACCAAATATCGACCACCACCTCCGGAGCGCTCTCTTCACCATCGCGTGAAATTTCTTTTCGGCTCCGACAACCCTCGCCTGTGACCAGGTGCCTGTGAAATTGTGTGTTTTCCGATTCATCGAGTTATGCCATCATCCTCTCCCGTTATTTAAAAAAGACTGGCAGGTAAGCCGAGCTTCCTGCGCACTCTCTTTTCTCATATACAGTCCAACTATCGTTCCCCTTTACCGTGCATGTCCCTTCCTTTCTTACCTTCATATTTTAAACCTCATTCCGACGATTTCACCATATTTTCGTTTTTTACAGCTTCCATAATGATATTGGAAATTAATATTTCACTAAGACTATCGATATACTAAGACGAGAGATATCTAGTACTATCTCATTCGTAGAAGAAGGAGTTCTAAGCATTTTTTTGTTTACCATTACATCACACTTAGTGACTTTTTCGTATATCTCAAACACTCCATGCATACATCGGACATCCTGGTCATCGAGAATAAATTGTTAACATCGGATAAGTAACTTTGAAGTATATTTTTTCGGAGGTAAGTTTATAGAATTCCATAATCACACATACGGAAAGAAAAACACTCGCTTTTAGTTCTATATTTTTAATGTATTCGAGGTGCGGTTCACCTCATGAGGGCATTATCAATCTCATAAGGTGAAACGCGTCTTAAAAAATTAAAAATGTAGCGCTAAAAAACAATTGTTTTTCTTTCCATATGTGTGAATCTTTGAAGTCATTTATCTCCGTAAGCGTTGAAACTGGGACATTGTTGCTCGTACGTTTTCGATTCATTATTTAAGCAAGAATCTACCTGTAAAGTTTTGTGGCCTAGACTTATTGTATCCTACCTATAGGTGTCTTGTTGCCCTTCACGATGATTCGTGGCAATCTCGTCTGTGTCCGATCCGATGTGACGTCACGCCAGCTGTGCAGCACCGCGAGCCCCCTCCCCCGACCTGGCCTCCGCTGTCTGCTCATTCACCAGGTCGGCTGGATACCGAAATTACCAAAATATTTTCATTTAATTCTGCTCGGCACAAAAACGGGCATGACGTGGCCACACATTTTATGCATAATGGTATAACTATAAATATTGCCAAATATTTCTTTGAACTTTGTGTAAAGCCACCGTTTATTTAATTATTAACATGTTTCGGGGCCGAGGGTCTATTCGAAAATACATGTATCGCGTGTTTGCACCTCTCTTTAAATCTTAAAAAAAAATGTAAACTTTTGATGTCGCTTAGCTGTTGATTTTACAATGAGCATTTCACCCAAAGTGTAAAGAATATTTTCTGTTCAAAATCGCACGAAGAAGACTCCCCGAAATTTTCGCTACTAGTTAAGAAAGACCCTGTGCAATATTAAACATTCCAAAATTTAAGATGTTTACAACGTTATGTAATAGTAGCGATCAAGATAGAATAGTTAAAATACCGCAAACCGGTGAGTTATTGAATATCCGGATGCTGGATAAAAGCCTATTCAAATGATGTATTATAGACGTCTCGTGAAATGAAATCATATTTTTTATGGGAAGTAGGTATGAGGTATTTTATTTGGGTGTTCATAGGACTTACGACCTATCGTACGACTGGCTAGAGTGATCACTTTATACAATGTAACGTTCACCATTTCCACCCATGATAGAATACCGCATATATCAAAAAAAAAATGTAAGTTGGATATATATTTAAGTTTTACAACCTGTTTCACACGTATGTTGTAATTATCACTAGCGCCACCGGCGTCCAAAGCTGTCCTCCCCAGGGGATCTCAATTTTCTCCGCCCATTGATTTTCGCAGAGTTTAATGACATCGATGCAGCTTTCGTTACTTTCATCATAATTTTTATTATGATTAAAGTAACGAACCAAACAAACATGCCTTAACCTATAATTGTAAAAATATGTTATTTGCTGAACTAAAGGTGTTAATAGATACATAACTGTATTCAATATTCCGTGTCAGAAGTTCGCTGCCGACCCTTGGATAGTCAGGCTGATAGTATTTTTCGCCTCACAGCGGAGGGTCACACTGCGCGACCCCCGTCGCCCTCGGCTCGGCGGCCGCGCCGACCAGGTGCGGCCGACCGGGCGCGGACGTCCGGCTCGGGCGTCGTCTTGTGATAGCGGTCGCTCGCCCTGACCCACATAGATGTATGAATAAATTCCGTCGAGTGCTAAGGGCCGAGTGGCGAGAAAATTCTCGTTAGGTCGAAACAACGTTTTGATGCAGAAACAAAATTTAGTAAAACCTGGAAAAAGAATGACATCAAAATTTGTTTAAGCAAAAATATAATTTAGTTAAACCTAGAAAATTGCTGTAAAACGAAAATTAAGTTAATCCTAGAAAAACAAGATTCATCTATCTGTATTAAAATAAAGAAATCAAAATTTGATTTAAAAATAGAATCAAACAACATCTGTAAAATTGATTTAAAATCAAAATAAAGCAATCCCTGGCAAACAAGGTATCGTCTGTTAGATCGTTTTGGTCAAAATTTTACGGAAAAACTAAATTAAGTAAATCTTGAAAAACAAGTTCGGACAATAACTAATAACTGATCTATAAAATAAAACACGTTTCAAATTCATTAATATATCACTTTGATTAAGATGTAAGACCAAAGCTAAGGTAGAGTGATAATCTATTCGAAGACATGTCCGTCTTAGAAAACCAAGAATGGAGAGGAACGGTGAATGGAAAATTCTCGAGGAGGCAAAGACCCACTGGGAATTGTAAATTGATGATGATGATAAAAGCTTTCACTTATAAATTTACCATCACATCTTCTCCCGATCTTGGATCGTTGAAGCCTTTAATGCGTTTTAACTTAGGTCCGCCACATCGCCCTCTGTTCCTATTGCTTTCAACACTCGCCTCGCCAATCTTCTCAGCCATCCAAAAAGTGCCTCCCGTTGCCACAAAAGAATGAGTCCGAAAGCAAGTGGCAAGTGTTCCATCTTTATGAGCTGGACCTGTTGTCATTGAACACATCCACCTTCTCTCACCTCTCCGTAGTGCACGCTCTACTAAAGTCTTGTATCTATGACGTAGATACAATATTGTTTGATTTTGGAACGTTTGAATATCAACTGCTTGACTTTGCTGACCTGTGAGAATCTATGTGCGCGTGACCGTACTAATCCTTCAGATAAGGAACAGAGTGAACCAGAAGAACACGGTGAGACGTCGCGCCCTTCTGATAAGGGAGGAACCAGTCCATCTACCTGGATCCGGAGGAAGACAAGCTGAGGGCGTGCTTCCCGCCGTTGCCCATTGACCTCTCCACAAACCTGTACCAAATCCCTTTCCCAATAACTTCTCCATTCCACAATCCGTGTTAAAACAGCGAGGAAAGCGAAAATGAAAAGCGCTAGGATTGTTTTATTGCCAGGGATGTTTTTCGCATAAAATGAAACGTCTTCATGCGCATTTAAATAAGTCAGCTGGTTCGTTGGCTCCGTCGCCCGCGCCACGCAGCGCGATGTAAATAAACAGCTCAGCTGGATGAGCGTATCGCCAGGTCACAGCACCAGCCGTGAGAATGCCTGCGCTCTCATTCATATTATTATTATTTATCCTACATGTCTGTCCAAAAAAATACATCAGCTATTTCCTACCCATTGTTAAAACCCACACGATACGGATTTCAATACTTCTCCGCTGCCGCAGCTGTCGTCCATTGGCTTTGGACTATTCTTTTTCTTCTCTTCAATTAATCCAAAATAAACTTCTGTGTATATTTACACTTACTTGTATCTAAGGAATGCAATCCCGAGTCGGGATTGCACTTTCGGGATCCCTCGAGATTAGAATTTCCGATCCCGCGGGATCACTACGGATCGGGATCCCGAATACTTTTGTATTTTTTGGTTTATAGAGCTGAATAGCAATTAACGACAATGCCTTGCATTTTTATATCAGCAATTTATAAAAATGTTCATTATTAATCATTACATTAAAGTTTTTGTAGACGTTTTTCCAAGCATCAATCAGTCAATATAGTAGAGTAAAAACTACTAAGTAGTATTAGTTTTCATTACTATGTTAGGTTGATAAAATACAGCAAATATTATTCAAAGCTGTTTTCATTATTTGAATGTGACATGAACGTAAGTTTTAAGTACTCACTAAAAGCTCTATAGACATATACAATTAAACATACAAAACTTAAAAAATGCCGATCAATCCCGATAATCTCGTCCGGTTTTTCGGTTCGGAATTGATCTCGTAAAATGCCTCGAGATCTCGCGGGATCGGGATTGCATTCCCTACTTGTATCCTTGTGTCTCTCTAACACACTTACAACACATGAACACCGGAAGATTCCCTAGATTGGGTCGGAATTCTTCTTTCAATTTACCAAATTGATATCCTTCAATCTGCCGTTTACTGTCAGCATATTAAAGACAGTGGGCTGCAGAGAGGTTTTGAGAACTTGCATATATTGTCTCCTACGCAGTTTGCACTGAAATACACAATCCGTTCGCTTCAAGATATATGGTGGAACACTTTTAGCTTCGGGTTTATGCTGGTAATCATTGAATTATTTAGGTTTAATGTCCAAAAGGCAGAATGTGTGCTTAAACAGAGATGCCCCGGCAGCAGGCGAGTTCACAATTCGGTGACGTTTTAAAAATGGATGCAACTAGGGTTTTGCGGGTAGGGATGTAAAGTGTAGGAGCACAGTGTGGTACCAAACCCTCCAAAAATGTTTTAACATTCACTACCTGTCCTGACGAAGAACTGGGAAACATGGACGCTCACTGACAGTGCAATGGCACGCAATAGTTATACACTCGTTAATGATCTTGTAATTTTACGGAATTCTAGTAGACCAAATTGGTCCTATTTTCATATTCATGCAAGTCCTTTGCTTGGTTTTTGAAAATATTAAGAATATTTATGTGATATGGACTCCATTATAATTTCTGTTCAAGATGTCGTTTATTAAGTAGCTTTCGTAATAGTATTGATTTTACTATTAATAGTTTCAGCGTCTCAGTACTATTAATAGTAATAATAAATAAGATGCTGAAAAAGTTTACTATTGAGAGAGCGTTTGTCCAAATGATACAATTGCCTTATTAATTTCATAAAATTAACTTTGTAGGAATCACAATGATTTTAACGTCTACTGTTTTTGATACCACTGTATCTTCATCAGGACGGACGCACACAAAAATATAAGTTATTTTCCCAACGAAGATACATTTGTATCGAAACCGGTAGACGTTAAAACAATGTGGTTTATTCATTTTTTTTAAAATCAATAATTATGCCCGACGTCATTGTACAATGTACATATCAACAATATTTTAATGGATAATTTCCACTTAAAAATATAATTTCTATTGCAATTAGTGAATGTTGCGAAAACTTCGTTTAAACTTGTTGGAAATTGTATTAATGTAAGAAAATAACAGGTTTGAATGTAGTTTCCTCGATCATTCACGACTTGCAATAGTAGAATTTATTAAAAAAATATGGAAATAGGTCGATTTGAACATTCCTGTTATATTTTGAACGTTTAAAGTGTGCATTCGGAATTTATTTTCATTACTAAAAGCGCTTTACGCGCTTTCTATAATAGGAAGATTTTTTTAATTTAGAAAAGTGACCCATAAAAACCAAGTTTTTATTATACTACCTTTCTTTGTAAAATGTAACAACAATTAAACACGAATTAAAACATATAACATAACGCTAAACTTACAGTTATTTAATATATTTCTAAAATGTCACATGTTTTGAGCTTTGATAAGAAACTTCATGCTTTGAAGATTAAATTCTAAAAACATTTGTCAGTCAATTTAGATTTTCGAAATTCGTAGTGAAGTATCTATTATGTATACCGACGGAGTAATTCAAATTTAGAAAATATTGCGCGACGTTATCGGGCCGCCGTTGCTAATAACCAAACTTTTGTAATGATTTCAATTTGAAAAAACCATTAAAATTTCTAAAAATCCGAAATTATACCATAATTATTAATTTTTTTAACATTAAAATTTTTTAAATTTTTAATTGATAGATTGATTGATCGTCGCCACGAGTCTGCTTGCAAAGTTTCAGCTCGATTGGATCACGGGAAAAGGGTGAAAAATCGATCCGAAGTTTTTTCGACGGCAAGCCGGCAAGCAAGCAAGCAGACGCACGAGTTAATATAAAGGGAGTAAAAAAGGGTACACGGCGCATAGATTTCTACGCGTGTCTATATATACGCGTGAAATAGTACTACGAACCTGTAGAAAATTGTCCATCCGCGTTCACGTTTGTGCATTGAGCCGCGCATCACGCCGGTTCCAATTATCGTCGAGTGCAACAAAACTCCGCGTTAACTGTACATCCCAGCCGGCCGAGGAAAATCGTCAACTTCACCGCTGTATTTCGCATATAATTACCCGTCACCAGTGGCGTAATCGGGCCCCGGCGCGAAATAGAAAGCCCCTCCGCACGTATTGTGCGTCGGGATAGCGGGCGCTTCTTCTTCTCTCTGTGCCCTGTCAGGTCACCACGACGTTTATTTTTTTCAATTGATATAAATTAACTTTGTTAAAACCACTTATTTATTGAAAAAATTCAACATGTTTCGAAGCCAATGGCTTCTTCGTCAGGATAACAAAAATAATATTTAAAAATCGAAGATTTAATATTTTTGTTATCCTGACGAAGAAACATGTTGAATTTTTTCAGTAAATAAGTGGTTTTAACAAAGTTAATCTATATCAATTATAATTATGTTACCACAAAATAAATTTGCTACATTTGAAGAAGAATTTTTTATTTTTATTTATTTCTTAAGTCAGTTAATATTAGTTTGTATATTAACTAGTATTTTACGTATTATTAATATTTAAAGCATTAACTTTGTGGTTAGGCATAATAACAGAATGTAAGTAAACTTAGTAAAAACCACTACCAGATTTACGGTCTACCGGTTTCGAGACGTACCCGTCTCTTCGTCAGGACCAACACTACATTACTATATTCACAACATTATGCACCTCAACCATAGTATTGTTAAACTATCACCACTATTGATCACATGCGCGTTAATCTTGTCAGAGACAAGCATGCACTGATTATAGCCTACTGAACAATTCAGGAATCTAACGAGAGAGAGAGGGGGCGTGGTCTAAAGTGGGTTAAAGTTAAATTAAACAAAGGGCTATATGGAAAATTATTTTTTTACATTAGGGAGGCGGTGAATAATAGAGTACATCTCATTAATAACCAAATGTAATATTATGTAATGGTTAAAAATCCATTAAACAATAAGATAAATATTGTCATTTGTTTCCTATAATTCTCAGAATTTCATTTTAAAAAATGTCTCTCGAATAGTTTATTCGAATATATGAAGAAAAGTAATTTGGAACATATTCTACAACATTAAAAAAATTTGATGTGTGATGTGCTTGGAATTTGCGAACGTTACATTGCGTAGAGTGATCATTTAAGCCAGACCATGCAAGTCGCAATCCTTGGGCCACTCTATAAAAGACTTCCCAATACACGTTTCTCACGTGAATGGTTTCGTCTCTATGATATGTAAAAATATTATAGGATTATTTTTAAAGCATTATTGCCGAAAATCTTGACTGCATTCGGTGCCCTGCCTGCTACATTTGTATTTTACTGTATTATTGCGACAGTTTACGTTTGTTAGTGTGTTTGTTTACATGTGGGTGTAGGTGTTTATGCAGATATACGCATACGTACATATTTACTTTTTTTACCAGTTAGATTCGACCTCCCTCATATGTCTCTCGTTTTCATGCTATTATTTAACTCTCTTTGTCTGTTTGTTGTGTTACTTCTGCGAACCATCTGAGCATTCGCATTTCCGGTGTTTCAAGTTGCCTAGAGTAGGGGTTGTACATGGTCCAGCAATCGGAGCCATACATAATCGCGGGCCTAACAGTAGTCTCTTCTGTGTATAGTTTACTGGGATATTCTGCCGTGTACACGTGACCTCTCTGGCCGACGTTTCGGATTCCATTGCAGGGTCCATCATCAGGATTGATGCGATGGGTGTGTGTTGAAGTGTAGGTTAAGTATTGCCTTGCAATACCGTACCGAAGATTCTACCGTGAAAACCTAAGAACATTACTAACAATAGTCTGTATATCTTTCCTTTTAGTTTTACAGGCATTTTATGCGGCGATTGTCTGGACCTTGATATTGCGTTTATATATTGATAATATGTACTGCATTATACTATTGCTTGCCCAACGTAACTTGGCGTGCGGCGAATTTCGAACTAAAACCCGCCCCACCCGTACGCGGCGGTAACCCCTCGCCCTGTCATTCAGTTCATTCTCGTCTTTGAGCGCGAGCTGTGTCATCTTGATTACCAATATACACTGAATTATTATGTCCAAAACATCCTAAACAGTCCGGGATGGTGCAAGAACAATTGCCAATGAAGTATTTAAAGTTTTGCGAAGCTGAAAAAGCGAATAATGGACCGATATTACCGTCTGACAGTTTGACAGATAGAGCGGCCGCCATTACTGCATGGTTTCTTTAGCGCTGCCCGACCAAATTTCTGTATTTAATACGACACCGGTCACGGGACATTCTGTACATTATGTATTGTGTAATAAATTTACATCCTGACAACTTCTGTTACGCGACAGCGACGCCCTCCCTCGCACGCCTAGTTATGGTGGTACGTTTATAGTGACAAGCATGTGAAAAATGTTACCATTTTTTTTTTAAATAATATATTTCCATTTTGAAAATGTTTAGTCCTCGTTAGCGTAAATGTTTGTAGGCCGCGAACCCTGTCCGTATGGGTCCCTATCTTTTGTGGGCCCCAGCGCACGTCTCTGCCTACTACCACCCTGCGCGTGACACCCACAGGTAGGCTGGCGGTGCGTTTATTGCAAATGCTAGTTGGAAAATTATCAGCCATCGCTATTATTGCAATATTATCGGTTTTACGAGCTTGCAGTCGCTTGGCCTGGCACAAAGATTCGTTGAACTCGTGGCATTCTTTTGAACCTTGTCACAATTTGCGTACATTTTTGATTTCTAATACAGTAACATATAAATCAGGATAGACAAGCATCCATTAAATAAATCACTTCATTATATACTAAGTAAATTGTAAACTAGATTTAATACATAAGACGCATTACAAAAAACTATTTTTACGATATTTATGACGACTACGAAATTGCCACTGTCAAATTAATGCTGGACGAAGGCCTCCCCATGCCTGCGGCAACTCTATCCTGTTCTTCGCCACTCTTATTATTCTTATTGTCTATGGATATGTAGGACTTCGTCGGGACGGACGCCTACTAACTATGCATTATTTATTTTAGTAAACAAATTAAATTTTGAACGGGGGCGTGGCTACAGTTATGGTGAGGATAATTGACACCGAAATGGGGAATATATCAATTAACGGGCTACTCATAAAATTTATCTGGCTATTAATTACATTGACTTTAGTATTCAGGCATTTCACGATTTCTAATGTTTATAAATTATCCACTCTAAGGCCTCTGTTATTTATAAACCTAAATAATATAGATAAAAATACAGTTCAATGAGCGCACAAATAAATTGAAACCCGTTTTCTACACTTGGGTACTTGTGCACATACAGTTGACAATATCAATAATGACTTCACGGAATAATTTTGTATCAGTAAACAAAGCAGGGTATGCACACTGGCTACGATAAAATAGATACCACACACTCTTCTGTTCCGGACAGGAACACGCAAAAGATAGTTTGGTTCCACGTGCCCAAAACTCGAAGAAACGCACCGAAAGTTTCAGATGGCAAAGTCGTATAAAACCAATCTAGAAACGCCGGTGTAGTAGAGGTTGCCTTAAAAGGGCCAAAGAAGATCCAGAGAAAGTCCAAGTAGTCAGCAGGGTCGTTGTAGGTAGAGAGAAATGAAAGACTGGTAAAAGTGGTCCGATAGGCTCTTAAAGCACCTTCAGGTGTACTGAATTGCTCGCCGTTATTAAACTGTTTATATAGCCAAATTACAAAATCCCTTCCATAACTCCATCGTAAAACAATCAGCCAATCACAAAGCTTGCTTTGCCGATTTCAGCGCTCGCGCCATCTCTGAGTGAATTTTGGTACTAATCAGTCTGACGATTGGCTGCGGAGATCGGCAGAAAGCACTTTGCTCCGACATAAAAAAATCGTAAAAATAGTTTCATCGTCTTTTTGAGACGTAAATCATGTTAATTTATACAAGACTAAACCTTGCTGATAATCTAACATAGTCTATGGGACCCGCAAGGTAGTATTAACAGAGTTATTACAAGTTATGTACCGAGTGCAATCGGCTAGTTACATTAAATTCAATAAAAAATAGTTCTTAAGTAGATACATGAATTTTTGTGTAATAATTATGAAGTATATTTTATAAGGCGTCTTTTGACTATAGTTTAATGAGTGAATAATTAATATTATGTTAGTTATAAACAATTTTATCAAACAAAATTCCTCCTACGTTTATGATGTAATTTGTAGTCGTAAATATATACTTTTTGTATAGATATTTAC
>JADDOH010023229.1:0-20224 GCA_016648135.1 Agrypnia vestita | reverse complement strand
TGGCTATTAATTACATTGACTTTAGTATTCAGGCATTTCACGATTTCTAATGTTTATAAATTATCCACTCTAAGGCCTCTGTTATTTATAAACCTAAATAATATAGATAAAAATACAGTTCAATGAGCGCACAAATAAATTGAAACCCGTTTTCTACACTTGGGTACTTGTGCACATACAGTTGACAATATCAATAATGACTTCACGGAATAATTTTGTATCAGTAAACAAAGCAGGGTATGCACACTGGCTACGATAAAATAGATACCACACACTCTTCTGTTCCGGACAGGAACACGCAAAAGATAGTTTGGTTCCACGTGCCCAAAACTCGAAGAAACGCACCGAAAGTTTCAGATGGCAAAGTCGTATAAAACCAATCTAGAAACGCCGGTGTAGTAGAGGTTGCCTTAAAAGGGCCCAAGAAGATCCAGAGAAAGTCCAAGTAGTCAGCAGGGTCGTTGTAGGTAGAGAGAAATGAAAGACTGGTAAAAGTGGTCCGATAGGCTCTTAAAGCACATTCAGGTGTACTGAATTGCTCGCCGTTATGAAACTGTTTATATAGCCAAATTACAAAATCCCTTCCATAACTCCATCGTAAAACAATCAGCCAATCACAAAGCTTGCTTTGCCGATTTCAGCGCTCGCGCCATCTCTGAGTGAATTTTGGTACTAATCAGTCTGTCGATTGGCTGCGGAGATCGGCAGAAAGCACTTTGCTCCGACATAAAAAATCGTAAAAATAGTTTCATCGTCTTTTTGAGACGTAAATCATGTTAATTTATACAAGACTAAACCTTGCTGATAATCTAACATAGTCTATGGGACCCGCAAGGTAGTATTAACAGAGTTATTACAAGTTATGTACCGAGTGCAATCGGCTAGTTACATTAAATTCAATAAAAAATAGTTCTTAAGTAGATACATGAATTTTTGTGTAATAATTATGAAGTATATTTTATAAGGCGTCTTTTGACTATAGTTTAATGAGTGAATAATTAATATTATGTTAGTTATAAACAATTTTATCAAACAAAATTCCTCCTACGTTTCTGATGTAATTTGTAGTTGTAAATATATACTTTTTGTATAGATATTTACTGGAAGAATACAATAAAGAAAGTTTTAGTTTAATTGGACTGCTGTAGCGGCCAATATTCGATTTTGACTGAAAGTCATCTTTTTCGGCACGGTATCGCTCGGCCGGTGGGGTCGATATTAGCGATTGCGCTTATGTTGAGCGTAAAAGGTCCATTTTAGGGCCACTATTTTTAATTCCCCATTTTATGTTTTCTATGCGTTTCTTGACTTTTCCTGTGTTTTTAATAAAAATTATTTTTTGAAGAATTTTGTAAAGTTTAATTTATATTTTGTGTGTACGGTGCTCCACGCACTTTTTAGTAATGATGCTCCTCCGCCAGTCTACGTCCAGTCGGTCTTGTGCGACAAGACTCTGATTTTACGGGCTGGGTACCCGTAAATCAGATGCAAGCGATATGGGGAACGGTCAGTCTGCAGCCTGCCGCCCCACTTTAATCTTCGGAATACCAGCCGGGCGCACCCAATTGGCTGGTTCTCGGAAATGTATATACCAGTCTAAATTATCACGCCTCGTGAGCGGGTCAAATTCCAGAAATATTTGGAAAATATTTCGATTTCCATACTGACCATATGTCAGTCAAAAATGCCGCGAACGGCTGATTGCTTCGAAAAGCGCATCGTCTATCGCTTTGCAAGCGATTTACTCTCTTTATTAAAAAATAAAAGATGTGACAAAAATCCATAAATATTACATTGTATATGTCAATATTTAAATCTATAATAATAAACATTATTCATAGAGTCCAAAAAATAGTGTGTCACATAAAGTCTTTTATTTCATCTGTTTACATAAACATACAAAACTGGCATTGTTTCGTGATGACGCCACCGTTCCACGGCGATCGTTTCGAACTTCTAATTCCTGTCCGAAACAAGTCGGTACCTTGATATATTTTTAATTGGTTCAATCCCATCACAATTTGAAGCCACTGTAACTACAGCACTTTCCTTTCATCGAACAACTACAATCACAGTTTTCTTTTCAAATCTATAATCGAATTCACCCCTTTCCATTTTTTTTATTTTTTTGGAGGATTTTGACGATCCAATATTCTTAGACAATTTTCTCTTGTTGTGCCAGTGGTGAAAAACAAATTATTCCTCAAATATATCATAATGGGGATAGATGTAAATAAATTATCAAAATAAACAATGTGGTGAGCTGCATTTTCTAAATTTTCAGAAGACCCGTCACATTTCCTCCAATACCCAAATTATAAATGTTTGAAGGCTCTACAGTTTCCCCCATATATAGATCAAAAGCATAAATGTATCCATCTGAGGAAGCTAATGTCCAAGACTTGGCTGTGATTTGGACCATTGCATTTTCCTTGGCGCAGAAATTGAACACTGAGATGTTGAAGGTTCACTCATCAACCTTTTTGAATTTACTTCCAAAGATCCTGCTTTATCCTTGAGTATATGGTTATATATATCGTCTTCGTGTAAATCATTATCATCAAAGTCCTATTCGTCGGTAAGTTCGGAAACTTCAGGAGGTAAAATTACTAACCTGGAATGTCTTCTTCTTCATTACTATCAACATTCCAGTTCTATGCAAAAATAAAAAACAAAACCAGCAGCCTCTTTTGCAATAAAAAAATCTTTTTTATTCATCCTTAAGCAAAATTCACGATATTAAAATTCGTTGATGGCATTCGTGCGTAAAATATTGGAATGGATTTTACCCCCATATTTCGCTGACGTTGCACTGACGCAACGGCCAAATAATTCGTATTATATTTGCACTTTATAAGTTTTTTATTTTTACAAAAACTATTAATTATTAAATTTCATATAATTTTTTTTAAGAAATGATAAAAAAATCTTAAAATATTTTGCAATATCTTAAAAATATAATGTATTCAAAAACAGCTTACCTGAGTGTCGCGTCGTGTCTTTTTTTGAAGACCTCTGAATTGTAACTAAATATAATATATTTATACCTGAACCTATTTAAGGGTATAATAAGACCTTGACAATACACACCTAAGCTAATTACGGAAATTCCTTACCGAATTCTCAGAATATGACCTGTTCAAATAACCGTTGCGCTGCCGCAACGTCAGCGAAAAATGGGTTAAAAGCGACGGGAACTTTGACCTAAACACTAGAAAAGAAAATAATCTACTCGAAAGTTGTATATATTAAAAAATGTATATATATCATTTTGGTACAAGTAGCGCGACTATCCCGCAGCGCAGGGAGTCTTGTTTTGACATTTCTGTCAGTGCGAAGTACGCTGCGAAACGACGGCTGGGGTGGCCAGTTGAAGGGACAGACATCGAGCGAAATAATCGGTTGGAGTACCTAACTGGCCATTTAAATAATGTGCGATAGTTGGAGCGAATATACTAGAAAGTGTTCAAGTGATAAATAACGAAATAGTGTAATTTAAAGAATAGCGTTAGGCTTTTTTGTTCAGTGACCCCCGTCAGTAATGAAGTTTTTTATGCTTTTTCTTCAATTCCGAATATAAATCGATTTGGAGATCTAGATCGTATTTTTATCACATTCTGAAATTTTATTTTCAATTTTTTTCTCATTCGATACTTTTTTTGACCACGAACATATTATTTTACTATTGTCTCTCCATGATGTGTTCAAATAGTGAACATTTGAATAAAATTAAACATATATAAACAGTGTATATGTACTTGTATCAAAATAAACAATTTTATTAAATTACTTTTCTAAGTTTTTTTATTATACATACTTGTTACAATTTCCATTTCTCGAATCTTCATTGCGAAATTGAAAGAATGAGACAAAAACAATAGCAAATACCAAACAAGTTTAACAAAAGTAACAAAATTTCCACGTGTTCAGTATTGAGGTTATACAACCTGTCGCGCACGATACTCATCTATTCGAATCTCGATAATCGTATGCACACTCACACATGCACACTCTCGTATATAATAGAAAGACAGAGACGATTTTTCCTATCGCAGACGACCGCGTTAAGGAAGTTCGTTCCAATGCTTAAATACTAATTAATAAGTCGTTACTTAATTTACAGTATTTTCATTCGTCTTCCGCAGCCATTACCCGTGACAGTATGTTAATACCCAATACATTTTAATTATTTAAAATGCACTCATTAAATGAACTATATTTGTGATTCTGTCGGATGAATTTATTAATTCTGACTCTAAAACATCTGATATTCGAATGGCGTATTACATTAAACACATCGCAACGCTGAGATACTTGCAGGCACCACTTTATCTATTACGTTTTATTAAAATTATTCTAGAAACGTCGACTAATAATCTAAATAATAATTATAGAATGCAGATTACGTTATCAACGCTCATTTTGATGCGATGACACGACTTCGTTTTGGGAAGGATGTGTTTATGAATACATTTAAAACATTAACTTATTTTAATCTGCACTCCGTCTAGCCTCGTGCCTCTCAATATTATAATAACGTCGTCGAGAAAGTTGTAGTGTATTTGTCATTTTATACGTTTTTTTTAATATTTGATGTCGGTGGCTTAGTAACACAAAAACCGAGCGGACGGTAGATATTACTTTGAAATAACCTACACTTAAGAAGAATTTCCACCAAATCAATCTCGTAATACTAGTATCATAATTATAATCATTTTTCACAAGAGTCTAAAACAAAAGTGATACGTAATATTGTCTAAGTTTTTCGAACATTTTATAAAAATTTAGAATGAACTGTACTATTTTCGAAGAAAATATAATCACTGGAAGTTTGGAGAAATCAGTCGATCGTTGTCGATGTTTTGCGAAGTCGCATTGGGTATATAAATATAAATATATATATCTCTATATTATATATATATCTATAATATTATATATATATGGGAGACAGGCCGCTACATGCTTAGTTATTTTGACAAGTGAGAAGTGACCATAGAAAGGTAAACCTGTGCCGATGTGACCATAAACAAGCGATAGATAAGAGTAAAGGGAAATAGAAAAGTGTATTGTTGTATTTTGTACCTTTGTATTTTTGAAATATTCGGCAGTGACAGATATTTCGAATTACGAAATCGGTGTGAATCAAGGAACAGTGCCACGATTAAGGAACGGTGTCCAGTGATTTAAGTAAATTAATAAAAAAAAAAAATTGATTTCAAGTGCACCTTTTGCTCTAGTAGCCACGACCCCGTGACAAAATTGTACAGATTTTAAATTATCATTGTATTATGTCAGAAAAACACTAGAAAGTTACGAACGGATATAGTCTCTATATATAGTCTCTCTCGTCATCAATTAGGTATAATTGATAACTTAATTAATAAAAAAAACTGAAAAAAAGTAGATTGTTGATGAAGTGGCTATGATTCTCGCATAGTGATCCAATAATCAGTGGTTCCAGTGCCATTCCAGGACATCAAAATGTTAGTCCTCTCTGCATAGTATAATCGTTTAGTTTAGTTTGAAAGTTATAAAAATATTGATGCAACACGCATAGAGATGTAAAAAAAAATCACTATTAGGTGTTAGAAAATAAGATCATTATTAAGATGACAAAAATATCTAGTTAAATGGTCTAAAATAAGCCTCGCTAACCTATATCTTAAGGCGGGGACTCAACTCAAAGCTGAGCACATAAAAATGAGAATATTTAAAATATTGTGTTTAGCATAAAGTTTCAATAAAAAAATGTTTTTTTTAATTAAAATGTTACACTACGAAGTGAATATCAAATCATTAAATGAATCAAATTATTATTTTTAAGCGAGCGCAAATAATTTCAAATATATTTTTTTTAAATACTTTGAAATATTGAAAATTATTTTTAAACAGTTTTATTAACCCACAAATATGAAACATATGACCCATAAAATCATTCAACATATAAAATATCCCAGTAAAGGAATGTATATAACACGACCCCAGTGCACATCATTTGATATTTATTAATTATTTGATGTTACGTAAGGAATTTATGTTTTGAGGAGTCGATCTATTTTTAAGTATGTTATTTATTTTATTCAATGATAAAATTCAAAAATAATGACATGACATTTTATTGTGGATAAAACTATTTAAATCAACTTTAAAAAGTTTCATAAAACAGCACACAAACTTGTCTCATTTAAGCTCTGATAAAGTCCTTTCGTGCAACGGTCGGAATATTATAATCAAACAAATATATTTCTGAAAAGACGTTCACTGCACATGCAACATTAATACAAACTGCTTTGAAGGGGATTACATTATCGCTGTCGACTAAATATTTGTTGCGTTTCGTTTAAAAATGCAGCGAGTTTTAAAACGAGAGATTTTAGAATTTTAAATTCGGAAAACTTTTTTCATCTTCAAGCTTGATATTTCCAGTCTTGGCTTAGTGCGCAGAATTTACCATTTATTTGTGTTTACTTATTTTATGAGTGCACATTTAAAATGTTTTATGACTTTATATTAATTTTATTTAAATAACATTATAAATGTCTGTTAAGCCAAATACAACATTCTAAGAGCGTTATATAAATTTATCTTTAAATATAAATATATAAAAATAAATATTATGAAAAAAATCTATACCTTGTATTATAAAATATTATAATCTTATGTTATTGGCATGCAGAGTTATTAAAATTGTATAAATGCACATTTAAAAAGTTTTGCCTCATTATTATAATTTTACTTATAACGTTATAAATGTCTTTAAAGCCAAATACTACACAAAGAATGACATATGTATCCTAGGAGCGTTATATAAATTTAATGTTTTGTATTATAATATGTTATAATCTTATGTTTTTGGCGTGTTAAGTTAAAATATTAATATATAATATATTCTATAAAAATATAGCTGTTTAATTAGTTACTATATAATATAAAGATTAAAGTTTAGTTTTAAATAAATAAAATATAAAATGTTTGGTTTTAAATAGGGTTTTTTCGTCTAAGTGGTGACTTTTAATTAGCTGATTTGATTAATTTATTTAAATTCTTATGAGATACTTTTGATTGTTTTTAGAAATATATTCCGCACAGAAAACTATGCGATGTTAATTTTGCAATCAGTCTACTTTCGTTCCTGTTTCACAATTCTAATTTTTTGGCTTATTCTAGATAGACTTTATTGCACGATCAAAAAGAAATCAAAATATATATATGTGTATAATATATTTGTTTTGTTTAAATAAAACAATTATTAGATATGGCTTAAATTAGATATGGCTTAAATTTTTCACTCCCGATAATAGAGAATTCCAGTGGCGGAAATAAGCAGTATATCCAAACAATGTAAAAAAATATTTTATCTTTATAAGAAAACACTCATTTCAGATTCAAACATCTTGTCTCTGGATCTACCCTAGCCGAAAAATCATAAAAATTGTTTTCACAACTTGCATGAGACATGTTTTTTGAGAGGCTGGCATTGTTCTTCCCATCTCAACGGACCCTCCGGCTCCTCGTTGACTTGTTTGTAGTGGTCCCGGTTTGAGACTCTTCCAGCCCCAAGAGTCGCTTGTGGGGTTAATTAGTTTTCTTGTCACCCACAATACATAGCCGATGCTCTGCACGTTGCGAAATGAATTCTGCAAAAGAAAATAGTTCGAAATATACGTAGGTAAATAATTTTTAATCTTTGGGTGTTCTCATTTTAAGATATCACAGAACTTCCCCCACGTTTCCGCAGCCATCCTATCTCATCCCGGGATATCCCAGAGTGGTGGATGATACATTTGCTGTCCCAGGGGAATATTTTGTATGCATTCATTTAATCTTTGAATGAATTAAGTCAACTCTAATATTTTTTTTATGCACAAAAAATTCATTTAATGTATTGCGCTTTCGCCATCCCAAGTAATAAAAACATCCGACAATACAAAAATTGTATTAATTATAGGGTGTCTCTTGGCTAGTAACTAAATCTTCGGATTGTCTCTTTCATTCTGTTTTGAATAGAAAATATTCTTTACACTTAGAGTGGAATGTCAACAGTAAAAGAGATAAGTGAGATCAAAGTTTACATTTTTTTTCAATATTTCTGACTTATCTTCTGTAAAACGTTGGAGTATTATCATGAAAGTAATTTACATCGATTATTAAAAAATTATTCTCTTTGATAGAAGTCAAATAAAATGATTAAAAACCGCGCAGAAATTTCAACTACAATTTTTGTGAGGTTAATAATTGTATTTGACCTGTATCAAAGCGAGAAAATTCAATTAACCCTACATACCCGTACATCAAAATGTATGAACATGAACTAACGTAAATTATCACCAAGTACGTCATTCATGAACGAACTTTACTAAACGATTTTCTTTCAAGAACAAGCATTCGTTAGTACAGTAGTCGTCAATATAAATAAACGATTCTAAATACTTTTACTTAATCTTACCTTACCTAACCCCCCCCTTCCCATTGATCGTCAGCGATATTGTTTTAAATGCCACCCCCCATGAAAATGAAAAAGATTGACAAAAAAGAATTCAATTAAAACATTGAAAATCAACAGTTCTAAAATGAATGACACTATCAATGATAGTTCAGTCAATTGAAGAAAACTTCCCATCAAAATGTGGCATCACTTCTCGTGCCAATACGTTCGATTTGTTTGTAAATTTTTAAACAATTATGAAGGGATACAAACAATCCATTGGTCAGAACATATCCGAAACGACGAAATGTTGAGCAGGGTGGGCGAAAAGAGCCGGCTCCTTAACAGAATCGCCCAACGATGAACAATTTGGATAGGCCATAATATAAGGCATACGGGCCTGCTTTTTTACCATCGTCGAGGGAAATGTTAAAGGCAACAATTGTAGAGGCCGCCCGAGATTAAGCTACGTAAACCAGATTATCGGTCCATATATAGGCGCGCTGTAGCACCTACCAGGAAATGAAGAGGCTGGCAGGTGACAGAGAGGGGTGAAGAAAGCGAGTGCTTATTGCAGACCAATCCTAGGATTGCAAACCAAAAAAAAAAAACAAATAAACACTCTTAAAACGTATAATTTAAGTTAAGTTAATTTAAATAAAATTACCAACTGACATAACACTGACATTTTAAGCACAAATGAGCACTTATACAATACTTCCTTTTTAAGCACAGAAAATCATTAGACAAAAACTGCTAATGTTAATTATAAAAATATTTCTGATTGATTGAAATCATTAATTTCAAACTGAATAAGTCAAAATTGTCCGCATTATAATAATATACAATAACCGTCAAAATACATAATATTGCTTATTTCAGAATACGGACGATTATGTAGTAATTGCAAATTAAAAGATCTCTCTAAAATAAGATTTATTGATTACTAGCTATTCATACCCGGCGTTGCACGGGTTAAGGATAAATAAATAAATTTGTCGGGGGAAACAAAGGTTCGATTCGAACGGTATAGATTTGCTTCAAAATTATATCAGGGGGAGGGGAAAGGGTAAAAAGGGAGGGAGGAAATGTCAACTATGTTATTCGCCGGGTCCTAAAGAATGAGTTTGCAAATTTTGAGTCCGATTAGTTGAACGCTACAGATTTGCATCGAAAATATATGAGGAGGTTGGGTATTGAAGAAGAAAAAGAGAATAGAGGGGAAAGGTCACCTATGTTACCCGCCGAGTCCTGAAGAATAAGTTTCCAAATTTTGAATCCAATCGGTCAGACGGTACAGATTTGCATCGAAAATATATCTGGGGGAGGGGAAGGTGTTAAATAATAGGGAGGAAAAGGATGTCATTTATTTAACCCGCCGGGTCCTAAAGCATAAGTATGCCAAATTTGAATCGAATCGGACAAACGGTGTAAATTTTTATAGAGAATAGACAGACAGACAGACAGAAATTGAGTTTTATAGGTATATACTTATCGTATTTAGGCTGTAAAGATACACGAACTTTAGGTTATTTATTGCGTTGGTTAAATAGTAGTGTTTTTGCAGACCTTTACCTGTATGATTTTTGAAAACACCGATATTTTCTTGAAAAATTGCGTTACGTTGCGTAAAATTGCGTTTGAGGACCGACAAAAACTTTTTCCGACAAAGATATTCATTTACAGATACATAATACATCGTTTACTTGAATTATCTAAAATAGGGGCATACAAGATACAAGACCTTTTGAAAAATATTAAAAATATATATTTTGTTTGGGCGCTATACTTTATTTTCGTTCGTACAAAAAGTACTCAGTTAGGCTACAATACGCAATGATTCAATATCAGAATTGGTTATTCCGGCATCCATTCCTGGAGCGCAGATGTTTCTCACTGTTTCCCAGATTTTTAAAAAGCGGTACATTCCATAAAAGCGTTATGCTCCTAGCCCTGGCGATACCCTTTTAACGGAATATTCTCAGAAAATCACAGAGGCGAACGGTATTTACGACTCCAACCTGTTGTTGTTGGTTCCCAGCAGCTTGCCGACTCGGCCGAGGAAAATTTCATTACCAATCAAATCTAAAGTAACTCCTGTGGAGTGCAATGCACATACCCTTAAACGAAATGAAATTATCGAGAGGGGGCGGCCCGAGGATGGGGTAGGTAATTCAATATTCCACCCCGACCTGATTGGGCTGCCTTCCTCTATGATATTATGGCTAACTTGATTGTTTGGAATGTATTTTTCTTTTGAAAACGTTTTTCTCGGCGCGGTTGACTTTGCGTATTGAGGGGGAAGGTTTTCGATGAAACAAGATTAAATTACAAATAAAAGGAAGCTTTCTCCCTTATAGAGACCCGACGTTATTTCGTGCGGTGGTTTTTATTTCTGTTTATCGTTAAAAATGTTTTTGAACGTCGTCCATTTTATTCGACTTCTGCGAAAAATGTAAACGATAAAATAACAGTCAAGCTTGTATTATTTAACAATTTGAATTCTTAGAGGGAGGCAATATTGCGGTTCTATATTTAAGGTCTTACTGAAACTTTAAACAATAATTGAATTAATGAACGTGCCCTTGTTTCTTAAATTTTTTAAGTAAATCAGGGAGGGTGCCGAAATGCCATTCGAAGCGTCCCTAAGGAACGTCGTAATTATATAATTGACGAAGCTAAGTGGGATTTTCCCCATTTTTATAAAAGACCTTTTACGAATCAAATTGATTTAAAAATATTCGCAATTTTAAACGCGGAAACGTTTAAATGCCGGAAATATTATTATGTAATTCTGGCAATAGCGTACAGAATTTTGCTGGCATGGCTATTGACAATATCATTTATATTCTGCCTTTATTCAATATTCTACGACCTCATCACTTTACAAGGTAAATTATATTAAAAAATATTTTTTAGTAACGTATTATTTTTTACACATCTTTTATATGATACTGGATCAATAAACGTGCAAATGATCAAAATATAAAACTACTAAATAGTCAAAAAAAATCTTCTCTCCACTTCTTAATATGTTAAAAAATCTAAAATCAAGGCCGTAAATTAAAATAATATTTAATGTATTAGTCTCATGAGTGTCAATAAAATAACAAATAAATAGAGGCACATTCAAAGTAATTCAGTTAATCACTAACAGAAAACGGGGAATTTTGATAACTAAACTCAACAATGAATATTATAAACCGGGGAATCTTTAATGATAAGTGCAAAGGAAGAAAAATCTTAAAATAGGGCTTCACCGAAAACATCTAATTATCATTCGGGGAAGGGGTAACTTAAACCTTATAAATAAGTCGATTATATATGGTTTATCCACTGTTTGATAATAGACTAACCAGTCGAAACAGCTGTCGCATTTAAAATTACAGTTAACCTGCAGAACTTAAAAATAATTTTCATTAAAATTCAATTTAAAGCTAACAATAACTGCACTACAATAAGCTTACTAAGGCCAACAAGCTTCTGCTAAAAATATATACAACGAGTCCATTCACTTTATATGAGCCACTTGCATTAGTGTGAGTAACAGTCCGTTTACAAAATCTCGTAACATTCTTTTTTTGAGTAAATGACAACGCAAAAAATAAATACAAATATTATTGAAGTTGGTTTAAAAAAAGAATACAATTTCACAATTTACGTGTTACAGAGGGTATTACCACAGTATACCCAGAACAGTAGTTTATCTCCGGCTTGTCGGCGAGTTATTAGCCTACTCTTGCATTGACGCTAAGATTGTCACTTTATTTTTACTCCCTTTCTTTTAACTCGTAGCGTCTGAGATTCCGACGCATAAGGTAGACACGAAACCTGAAAATTTCTGTTATTATTGTACCTAGTTTTTGCACTTGAATTGCAAGAACGCTGATTAACATCAACGTAGACTTTTAAAAACTCACAGTCTTTGTGATAATCAACACACCTTTTTAGGGAAGCACCACAAACATAAAAAAAGGCATTTTTTCAGGAAGCGCATTTTTTTTCTAAAGCGGCGGCTGCGAGCGCGAATGGCACCGAAGGATATTCTATGTCAATGTGTGCGTCACAGTGCGTGCGTACACGGCGCCGAGCACGCACGCACAAATTCTAATGGGTAGCGGCCAGTTTGTATGATGACGTATTATTGTTCTTAGTATACTGTGGTATTACTCACACTGATGCAAGTGGCTCATTTAAAGTGAATGGACTCTACGCAGCGTTCGTTTATTTAAATAATTGTTATCAATTCTCTTGAATTATTCATGCGTCTTACTTTATGCATTCTTTTGTAATGCGGCCATGCGAGGATACCTTTAGCATACATTGATACAGTTACATCTGAAATGCCTCCAGCCTTTTAACGGTTGCTTCTTTTAACATCCCGAGTACATAGAGAAGCCGAGCATGACATAACATTTTATTACCCTCCAATGGGTGCTCAAGCTGATGTCTCGTTTTCAGAAAAGATTATTCATTTTCTCAAAAGTGTTTCTTATTTAAATTTCAAATTCTGAGTACACGTTCCCGTTAAGCCATAATTTTAACATATCTTTTTTTTAAGAACTAGATGAGAACACGAAATAAGTTTCACACTAATGTTCTTTATTATTTTTAAACTCAGCTAAACGCCTGTGCAGTAAAAATAAGACTTATTTGCTGGTGTCCTGGAATAAGAATTCCCACCAACCACTGGATCACTAGACGATAGTCATAACCACTACATCAACAAGCCACTCTCAACTATCTTAATCATTTTTTTTAAATTTTATCTCACAAAAAATCTGTTACCATCTCTTTCATTATATTAATTAAGTAAAATCCTTAACACATACTTCATGAATTACAGATTATATTGGCGTATGAAACTGGTCTAAGATTCTAGGTGTAATAGTATGCTGCTTGACCCGCATTATATAAGACTTGTACATTTATTTGTGGAAGACTTTCGTAGAACTTTTCCAATTATTTTGGGTATGCTTTGAAGACAGATAAATATAGCTATTATTTTTCTTTTGGTGTTCTTTGGTGGAAATGTGTAAGGGATATTCAGACATTCACATTAGAAAAGTGTATCGGTCACTGGCAGTCAGCCTCTGAGTGAAAATGTGAGGTTAGAATGGATAAGTTTCGTGATGTTGATAATACTTTATTTAATTTATGAAATCAAAATATAGATCAAAACTAATAAATCAGTGAAAAATTATTCGTAATCTGTGAATAAATAAGAGAGAAAGTATGAGAGATGACGTCACGCGATTCCACCGGACGGAACAAAACTATTCATGCAAAACGTAAATTTAAAATTCTATAACTCTTTTAGTTTTTGAGATATATCAATTTTATTTTATTGCTTTTGCTCAATTTAATTAAAATTTTCATTCCTATTTATTGAAAAAAATAGAATAGGTACTTCTCCATTTTAATTTGAATGACTTTCGAGTAAATATATGGAGTGTATGATTAAGTGTGTTTCTACTGACCAAATGTTTGATATTTTTAAAATTAAAGATAAATTATAGAAGTCTCACAGAGACGAAGGTAATTTATAAATGAGAAAAGTGAATGGAAGTCTCTTGTACGATGGCTCAGGGCTTACAACATGTTAGAGCTTAAGTGATCACTACACAATGCAACGTTAACCAATTCTATCCTAAGAACATCCACACATTATCATTTTTTTTTAAAGTTCTATAAATATATTCTATTCGAGATTCATTAATATATTACAACGGTCTCTGCTAGAGACATCTGTTGATGTTTTGATTAACAAGTTAGCATATATAGCTTTCTTTACTGGTAATTTATTTACTTATTAAATCCCAAATAAATGTACAAAATATAATTTATATTACATACATTATGATTATATTAAATCCTATAAGGGTATACATATACCTGTACATAGGTTCGGGAGATGGGAAGTAAGACATGTGTAATGATTTACTCGAATAAAACTCAATAAAAACTATATAAATTAGTAACAAGTGACTAATTTCAAAATAGTGACTCGAATGATAGTTGTATGATGATTAAAATAAACATTTATAAGAATATCAGATGTTCTTGTGTTTCAATTATCCATTTTTTTATTTTGATTTTAGTTGACTTGTTTACTTCGGTTACAATTTTAGTTTTTTAATGATACCTTTGTATTTTATTTTTTAAAAACAGTAATACATAAGTACATGGTGTATTGTTAATGTGGATATGAAAATTTTTACAATTCGTATTGTCATTTCAAAAATAATAATTTATCCTTGCTAAAAAGGGAATTTAGATTTACCTCGGTTTATTCCGTAGAAACGTCCGCAGCTCACGTAGCGGCGGTTGCCTGTCGGCAAAAATGTACATGTGTTATGAGCTTAACGACTCAGCGCTCGTCAGATCCAGTTTCGCCTTACTATAACCAGCTTCCCTCAACCTTTTAGAAAATAAAATGTACATTAAATTATTTTTTCCTCAGTTTATTTTAAAAATATGGTTTCAAATTTTATAGAGTTAACTTGATGGTTGGGCTAAACCATAAATTTTCAAGAAGGATGCACACTGTTTACTTGCACGATGATATGAGCAAATAGGTGACTGTCAAATGCGACATTGCCTATGAAGATTTGGTCACAGGTTCAGCTCCTCCGGCTTATACCGTTTTTGGGGGTTTAGAGTTGGTTAGGAGCAATTGCTTTTTCGGGTCACTACCTGTCATGCGACGGAAAAGCTCCAAAGGCGTAGAATATTTGATGATTTATTTTCTCAATAAAACAAGTACAAAACATACAGGAGTATAATTATAAAGACAATGATAGATACTCTAAGGGCCATAGCCTCCGGGCGCCGCCGGAGGTAGGTGAAAGACTGGCATGCCCGCCTAGGGCGTGGCCTCTTTTTATATAATTTACGAACAAAAGAGTCTTCTGGAGTGCGGCTGTGTGTGTGAAGAAATTGTCAGAATGCTGACGGTTCAATGAACTGCCGGCCGCGCGTGTCTTGCTCGTGCCTCGATTTGCTTATATGGCATTACTTGCCACTGTGTGTGTGTGTGTGGCCTAGATTAGTGGTATTCTGTATTGTGGTATGAATTCCACACATTCATAAAGACAGAAACCCTTGTCTTTTTTCAAATTTTACAGCAAACTGGTATAATACGTTTCCATTGAGTCTTAATGCACTGCTGGTGTTTTTGTACAGTAATTGTATTGCTTTAAATATTGTTGAATGGTACTTACAACTTCTTGCGTGAGACTAAATCATAGGCTTTTTAAAGGCAATAAATTCTGCATACAGTGTTTTTAAGTATTTTGAGTTCTTTTCAAAATATTTTTATATATCCATGATTACTCTGCCTTTTTTTAATCCATATTGTACCTCTTATGTTTCCTTCTCGGCTATGTCGTTGTATCTTTATTCCAGAATTTTTTGGAATAAATTACAGAATTTTTGCATACCCTTTTTTGGCTTAACCGAGGAGGTTGGTACCTCTTTAAGGGGAGCACACTTTACTGACTTTTTCCTTGGTGATTGGTACTATGAAAGCAAGTACTCTACGTCTTTGATACTTTTACAGTCTTCCACAGAGAAATGTTCTATTCAAGAAGCACCTCTATTCCGATAAATAATAAATATCATATCATATAAGCAATAGAAAACTTTCATTTTACAGTGCAGAAATCTGGGCTTTGCGAATTTTTGTTATCTTAGGAACCGTTTAAATCTTCACGATGTCATAATGGAGCATATTTATGGAAATATTTTTGACTTTTGATATTAAAGGGATGGAGAGGGGGGGGGGTTGATATTGTTTTTTTGTATCCGGACTAATATTTTTAAATCTCTTTGTGGCCATTTCAGATCTTTGGTATCTATGCATTTAGCGATTTGAGCACTTTTGCTCTTATTTTATATAGATTAATTGTTTTCCTGATTTTCATTGTTTCCTCTACTGCTTGTGCGTATTCTAGATAACGGCTACAGTCCTCTTTGCTCCTCTGGTCATTCTTGAGATTTATCAGACTTTATTTCTGAATAAAAACACGACCCCTTTTTCTGTTTCAGACATACGTTCACTGGGAAAGTTGACGACACAGGAGCTCCACAGGAGTGGACATGACGTTGCCAATAAAAAGAATTAAAAATAATTTAGCACCTCCTTTTAAAACAAATACCCAATTGTTACCTTAATTTAAGGCTACTAGGATGGTATAAATCAGGGGCGTGGAGTGAGAATAAAAAGCAAAACTTTTTTTTTAAATGGAGATACGAACACGGAATGCGTGTCAAATCAATATTCTTACTTTTTTTCAACTAAGCTAAACGCATGTGCTATGAAAATAGGACTAACTTGCTGGTCTGCAGTAAGGTTCGAACCCGCGACCTTTGAATCACGAGGCGAAAGTCCTAACCACAAGACACAACAACAAACTAAATATTTTTCTGGCAGAATATTATAAACTATTCAAATCTGAATAATATTTTAATAATTGTGATTGGAATTTTACGAGGTATATCTCTAATATCGGTTTATTTTCAAAATACATGCTTAAGAAAAAGTCAAGCTTCTTGTTCTCACTGCACGCGCCAGGTATAAATGTTTACATTTATTGTATACGTATGTTATGGTATATCAGAAACAGTTTGCGACGACTGTTTGGGTCATAAATTTGTGTTGATTTATGCTCCCGGCTCAGAGTCCCACACCCCGTATTATTTTTCTTCCTCCCCGGCCATATTGCCAGCTTCACAATGCGTCGATGTGCGGCGCTAGTGTCGCATCATCATACGTCACCAGTCGGGCGGAACTTCCGCTAGCACTATCGGACAGTAACACTCGCAGCGGGCACTTTTATGTCTATACACTTAAAATTAAAGTAGTTTGCCCGCCGTAGAAAGCCTTTACGCTACATTGTGAGAAAAGTATCGGAATATTTGTAGTCAACGCAATATTATTCTCAAAGCAATATATGTACTATTAAAACTAATTTTTTTTTTAAAGAAATTAGAAATAAAAACGTTGTTTTCTTCTCACTATAACACATTAATTTAAAAAGTTTTAATTATAACGTTTTCGACGTTTTCTGCGTCATCTTCGGTAATAAACTTAAGACTGATGATTACTTGTCGAGTCTGGTGTGGGAGTGGAGTGGTGGGAAGGGGTGGTTTTGCGGGGCGGGGCTAATATGGACAAGAGGGGGGATGTAATATGGGGTGTTTGAATGTTGAGTGTATTTCTATTGTTAAGATTGATTTTTAAATTTTCTAGAATAGCTAGTTTTCTTCCTTTTCTGCATATACGGAGTACCTCATATCATATCACCTGCAAATATGGAGAGTTTGTATTAAAACTTTTTTAATTAAAGTGTTACTGTGAGAAGAAAACAACGTTGTTATTTTAAATTTCTTAAAAATTTATATTACAATTAACTTCCACAAAGTTTGTTACGATAATTTCGAAACATTAAAACTATATCTTCTATGAGAGAAAAATAACTTATTTATATTACATACTTATAAAAAAATACTTAGTATATAAACCTCTATTAGTTGAATAATCAATGTTTTTCGGGACCAATTAAAACCTAAAAAATAAAATTAGAATTATAGATATTAATAAATAAAAAAAATTAAATATGGGTGTTGAATAACTTAGCCGGAAACTTATTTGAAAACAAATTCCAAAGGTGATAATCCTATATTATCTGTATATGCAATATTAAAACCTTTGTTAATATCAAAATTATTGTGTGTTTTCTCAAGATGATAGGAAATTTAGAATACGAATTATAACTTAAACATCTTACATTCTTTTTATTCTTATACTACAATTAAAAAAGTTAAATCTATATACTCGTAAATATTATTGTAATCATTAAATAAATAATAAAGAGTGGTAGCCTAGGTAAGCATGGAATATGGTCGGCAGGAGTATCACTAAAATATGAGATTAAAATTTAGTAGCCTGGGTGTCACGAACTTAAACAGCATGCTGGAAGAACGACAGCTTAGATGGTTTGGGCACATAACACGGAGACCATCAGAACATGTGGTAAGTCAGACAGTGTCTGTGGAACTTCATCCACAAAGATGCAGAGGAAGATCAAAAAACTCCTGGATGATTAAATGCTCACTGAACCATCTGTCAAAATAAGACTCTTACCGCGGCGTAGTTCCGCTATTTATACCTGACGCAAACACTGATTTTTTTAACCTTCTAGATTAGTGTTTAGGATAAGATTTCCGTCGCTTCCAAGCTGTTCCAGGCATTTTTAGATGCTTCACGAATGCTGTAGATTATACGAGAGTGTGTTAGAGTGTGCTAGAGTTTCTATGTTACTATCGTCATTGACATATTACGAGTGATTAGGAAAGTGCGTAAATTCTTTTTAGCGTCTCGTTGCAATATTATTCATGCATTAAAAAAGATTGTCTTAATTATTGAATCAAATTGAGTATATGGTAGCGAATACATTTGAGTAGCTAGTTAGTGTAGTGGTTATGTCTCATGCCTAGTGATCCAATCGTCAAGCCCCAATCCAGGACACCAGCAAGATAGTCCTATTTTCATGGCACTAATGTTTAATGTGAGGGGATGCCCCACTTTGAGGCATCAAAAACTATATTTTGATTCATTTGACATAACATAACTATTGCACATATAAAACTTGCTTTATCAGTATTGCTTACGAAACATATTAGTTAATATTCTTAATGAACAGATTATTTTAAATATTTCAAAATGGCATGCAGCTGCTAGAGACAATTATGTCGCCAATGTTTGAGTGAAATGAAAAAGTTCATTATTTGATGTAATTTCTATGATGTGGATTATCGAAAAAAAATGTGCGAATGAGGTCTGCTCGATAATTTTTTTTTTCCAAAATAATCGAAGTTGAATATAAATAGTAAGCAAACCGTAGATTTTATGAAAAAAAAATGTTTGTTATATTACAGAATATGCTATTGAAAAGATTTATGCAAAATAATTAGTTTTTGAGTTATCATCTTGCCAGTTTGAAAAATAAAGTTTTCAGAAAAAAGGCGAAAGAATAATGTACTTTGTTTAAATTATTATTAACATTATTATTTTAGAATTTCGAAATTAGTTATATATGTGTAAGTGTATTAATTTCATATTTTTATGGTATATATTATTATTTTAATTATTTGAAAGCTCTTATTGTTTTATATACATATATACCTGGTGTGACGCATCAAAAATGACGGTACATTTACATGTCGGTTCCTAAAAAATAAGTATTTATTTATTTATATAAAAAAGAAAAGAAAAAAAGTAACGTAAAAAATTTCAAGTAAAAAAATTTTACTGTAAAGGAGTTGCGAAAGTTTTACGAAGTTACGGGGACAGACAGACAGACAGCGACATTATTATGATTGGGATTTTCTCTATGTGTATATTATTATGCTTCCCTATATCGAATATGAAATTTATTACTTTTAATTTATATGGAAGACCTGGTCTTGTACTTACAACATGGTTACGATAGAATACAAATTATTATTATTATTATTAAAAATTCTACTACGAAATTTGCTGTCTTCAAATTTTTTGGATAATTTGAACGAGTAATTACTTAGATAATTTTAAAAAAAACCTCGTGCTAAAATATACAGTAAAAAAAATAAAAACGTTTTCTTGAAAATATCAAGGTAGTATGATTCCTTAATTTTGAAATTAGTAAGAATGTTAATAATAATAATAATGTTTATTCCAGCGTAACCAGGTTTTTAGTGCAAGACCTGGTCCGCCATATAGTTTGAAAATTACATATATGTTATATTGTACATGGA
>JADDOH010023228.1:0-106303 GCA_016648135.1 Agrypnia vestita | reverse complement strand
TAGGTCCAAAAATATACCAATACAACGTTTGTCTTTATCTAATTGTGTAACTAAGAATTCCGTTAGTTGACATATTGCATCTTCTGTTGAGAGTTTTGATTGGACCCCGTATTGATTGTTGGAGATTATTTTGTGAATATCCAGGTATTTTAAAAGACGTACTTTAACTATCTTCTCTAAGATTTTAGAAAAAATACTTAGGAGCGATATAGGTCTATAGTGGCTCGGATTACGGGGATCACCACCCTTGAATATTGGACAGATTCTAGCCAGTTTTAGTGCATTTGGAAAGATACCCGTTGAGAGACTTTGATTGAATATATAACAAAGAGGATTACTTAATTGGTCTTTATTATACTTCACTACTTTTGCTGTTACCTCATCGTTTCCAGGGGCACTGTTAGACTTTAGGTTACTAATAATTGCAGCAATTTCATGAATGGAGGTTGGAGCAAAGAAAAATGAATATGGATTTGCTGAATTTAATTTGTTTTAAGGTTTTCTTCAGTAGTTTTTAGACGAGACAAAATATTTTGTGCTAAATTTTTACCAAGCGAAGCGAAATGCCCGTTTACATTATCTAGCACTTCAGTAATGGCCTTATCCTCAGTAGCATGATTTTTGTTTGGAATCAGCATATCACATATATCATTGCTTCTAGTATTTTGTGAAGAAGTCATTTCTCTTATAATTTCCCATGTTTTCTTTGCATCACGTTGATTTTCTTTTATAATATTTTTGTAATATAAGTGTTTAGCGGATTTGACCGCTCTATTACAAATATTTCTATACTTTTTGTAAAAGTTTTGTAATCCGACATTTAGAGGGTTAAGTTTAGACTGTTTGTGTAACACATCTCTCTTATTTATGCAGTTAACTAAACTTTCAGTTATCCAAGATTTCTTAATTTTTTTCCTCGATTTATTAGATATATGTTCTTGATTTTTTTTAATGTGGCTTTGTAGAATATACAGGAATTTTGAATATGATGTATTAGCATCATTAGTCTCGTATACTGGTAACCAAGTTTCTTTTTCCAAGTCTTTTTTTAGCATTTCAAAATTTAGTTTGTGTCGGGGTTTTGTATAAGGTTTTGTATTTATTTTTTGTGTTCCAATATCAATCATTACTGGAAAGTGATCCGTGATAGTAGTTTCACATACAATTCCTTTCACCAAGAATTTGCTTTTAACCATAATATGGTCTAAACATGCGTTACCTCTTGTTGGGTTGCTGATGGCAGGAACGAAACCTTGTTCAGCTAACATGGATAGGTATTCAGATGCGTTTGTGGTGGGAGTACTCGCAGTTATGTCAATGTTTATGTCACCTGCAATGATCATTGTTGGGTTTTTGGCCATTGTGAGTAGCTCTTCAGAAAGAGAATTTGTGAATTCATACGCATTTTGGAAGGACGGTGGTCGATAAATCCCATATATGTAGGTACCATTACACAAATTAATTTTTAAACAATTGGCGTCACTTATATCTGGTTCAGTTACTTCGACATTTAGATTTGCTTTAATGTATGTTACAACACCGTCATTTTGGTTATAATGTTTGGAGGTTTTATGCCCGGTGTATCCTGGTATCGTCTGTATTGTGTCTTTATCTTTTAACCAGCATTCCGTAAGAATAATGATTTGAAAGTCTATATTTAGACGATGCAGTAGTACAAGAAGTTCGTCAAAATTATGATTTATGCTTCGTATGTTCATATTTAGAATCTTAAGTGTGCTAGTGCCTCTACAAAAATGTTGTTTACAGTTTTCTGGTTGGTCCACAGTTTTAGTGGTAATTGGTTCAAAGGAATCTATTTGGTTTACCAGATCAATTATATTAGCCATTCCATATCTTTCTGTAGTAAATTTGGATGATTTTTTTTGTTACACCAACATTCTGTACAGGTAAATATATCCGAATCATATTGTGTGCATGTTTCAGGTAAGGGGACTATTATAGTTTGCGAAAGAGCGAATGCCTCTATATCTACCGCGAGATTATTAATATTCATCTTTGTCACTCTGATGTCATGGGTACCGATCTGTAAGCTTTTAAAGTGAAAAGGTTTCATTAAGAGTTGGTAGTAAATACCTACATATTTGCAATGTACATGATTGTTACAGGATGCGGGTATATAGGGTAAGTTCATTTTACAGGAGTAGAATTGAATTAAGATATTGCTTAAACTTATTTTTGAAAGAATATTTTGCTATGTAAGTGAAATGATAATGGTTTATTATGAACTGTATTACCTAGGTATATTGTGGTATTACTATCAAGGTAGGTATATATTTTATAAAAAGTATGTGTTGGAAACAAAAATAAAAAGAAGTTTAAGAATGTTTTATGATTGCTTAGAATGATCTTATTGTCGAGTGTGTATCTTTTCAGTTGATATATAATGTTTTTAAATGCGTCAGTGTAATTATGTGTTATTTGACACGACAGAGGAAAGTAATTCAGTATGGTTTTTAGGTTTGTTTTGATATGACAACAAAATTTAATATTTATGAAATATTGGAATAGGTGTCTATGATTTGCCCATTCAGAAAATTTTAATAATTTATGGTTTATTTTGTACATTAGTTGTTTATGGTTAACGCCTTTTGTAAAGACCATAGAAAAGAGAAAGTTTGTATACACCGCGAATCGGCAACTGACATCACAATTTTGACAGGTCCGTCTCCGATTTGATACAAAGAAATGGCTCACCGACATTTTTTCTTGTATATATGCGTCCATTCTTAATCCAAACAAATTTTATATTTTTCTGGATGGCTATCTTCTTTGTTTCCGCTAGTAAAAATTTGCATTTTTTTGTAATGTGCTCGGAGATGTAAATAGGCTTGATTTCTTGGTTATTTTTAAAGATGGAAGTGTTTAGTGAGCGCTCATAACCTTTCGATTGTTTATTGTGAGATTTAACTCTGTCGAGGAATGTATCTCGACAGGTCCGGTTGGTAAATTTCACAATAATCGGGCGTGGAGTCTTTTTTGAGAAGTGCTGCCTCGCCCGTTGTATGGAGAGGATGTCGCTCATCTGACCTTCCCAGTTTATTGTTGAGATAATGGTTTTGACACTGTGAGTGAGATCAGCGGTTGACTCTGCCGAAGTTTCATGGCATCCACGGATTTCGATGTTGGTGGCTATTTGTTGATACTCCTGTTCGTCAAATTTATTTTCCAAGTATTCTATTCTTTTAACTAATTCAGATTGCTTTTGTTGAACTTTTTCTATCTGATTGCATCTAGACTCGATGACAGTAATTTTTGTCTTCAGGTCTTCATATTGGTTGCTTACAAATTGTATAGCCTGGAGGATGCTGGTATTTTGATCTGAAATTTGTTTCCATTGCTTGTGGTTTTCAGAAAGTTTACTCTCTAGATAATCGATTAAGGAGGATCGCAGCCCCTCTATGTTACTATTGTAGAGTGCAAATGAGTTGGCATCGATGGTGATAAGTGATGTATCATTAGCTTTAGGGGATGGATTGATAATCGGAGGCTCCCCAGATTGTTTTCTATCACTTTTATCTTTTTTGCAAGGCGGGCAAATCCATGATTCTATGTTTTTTGTCGACATCTTTTTAAAATTTTCTTTGGAGATATTTATACAATCTGTGTGGTAATAACTTGAGCATTTTTTGCAACGAATTGTCTGTTTAATATTTGTTACTGTGCACATACATTGATTGCAGACAGCCATTTCTGGATTCATTAGCTGTTACAATTTAAATAAGGTTAATTTTTTGAAATTTACCTTTGTTAGTAGGTATGTGTCAAACTGCACAGCTGGTTTTGACAGGTCAGTAATGTTTTTCAAAGAATAGATGTTTTAGTTGTACACTTCACTGGCATAGTATTTGGAGCTTAAGTTACTTTAATACTGTTCTGTTTAATAGCGTTTTAGGTCACTTTTATTATTTAATTTTACTTTATTTTTAATTTTTTTACGAAGAATAAAAGTTATGATACTGTAGGTAGTACGGGAAACGGAAGAGTCTCAACAAATTATTATATATTTTTTTAATAATATTATATTTATAAAATTATACATATAAAATTATATATTAAAAAATATATATAAAATAAAATATTATTTATAAAATTCATCCTGCGTACGTTTGTGCATGTAAAACTCGAAAAATTGTCAGTCAAATGATTTGAACTTTTCAAACAACTTTGCATTCGAATACGCGCACGTTTTTATATACCTACTATGTTTCTGTATAGGTATAGTATGAAAATTGTCCGTGAGAGAATAGGCAATGATAGCCATTCTTTTAGACGAGGAGGAAAGAGATAATAATAACATCAGACCATCACGACGGTACTGGGTTCACGCCGTTTTGAAAATAAAAAGTCAAGGGAGAACGCTGGACATTATTTAGGCACCTAGTTGATGACGAAGAAAAATTTTATATGTACTTTCGTTTGACGTCATTTCAATTTACTTAGAATGGTCACCGTTTCGCCGCCTGCACGCACCGGTTCGGCAACGTCACGTGCCATGCACGGAGCGTATCGGCACCGGCAAAATATTGTCGACGACTATTGTTGACGCTCCGTGCATGGCACGCGACGGTGTTGGTCGATGCCGAAACGGTCTAATGGGCATAGTCTCATACTTTTCAATACAAATAATATTTTTTCTTCTGACACGTTCTGATTACGGTCATGGTATGATACGTTGTAGTGGGCAGAGACCTTTATTATAGAAATATATTTTAGAATTGGGAACAATAACATGAGTGACGAATTAAATCATTTTTCTTGTGTTTTTCCATCATTATTACCGGACCATTTATGTATAGAAAGATTAAATAAAACTGTTGCACATTTCAATTTAATCGCTCTCAATATTATTGGCATTGATCAAATATATCTTTCCTCCATCAATATATTTGTGTTAATGTCAGTATGTATTATATATTTCATTATTATTTTAATCATTGTATTATAGTGTTGTGCATCTTTCGCTATTTTCATTGCAAATTGCACATGCACTACCAAATTCATAATAAATAAATACCCTGAAATATTAATTAATTATTTTGTGTTAGCGCGTGATGTGCTACTAGTTAATTAAAAATATCATAATACGATTATTGTACATATTACACTATTATTATACGGATAATATTGTTTATTTATCTGCTTAAAATATTATTTCTAGGCGGCTTTAGAGCTTCGGAAATTTATAAAAACAAAAAAATGTATTTAACAATATTTTTAAATGAAAGTATGTTCTAAGAACACAGTTAAAGGATTTTAAATGCGGCCAAATTAATTGAATTTTTTATTCAAAAAGATGACCCTAGGTCAATTGAAGAAATTCCAAGATTAAAGAATTAAGTTTAATACAATAGTGTTAATAAGAAAATTAATTATTTATGCTTTACTCACAAGGATTCAAGTTAATTTTGTTCCTCACTCTTTATAACGAAAACTCTCTATAACGAAATAAATTGCTAGGTCCTTTGGATTTCGTTATAGAGAGAGATGACTGTATTTTTTGTTAACATTAACAAAATATTCTTACAATATTCGTGGTAAAGCAGTTGTAGCGACCGCGCATATCCGAACAAAGGTTGTAAATCCTCTTCAAAAGTAAGGTAAACGCCTGAGGATAGATATTTGTTGAAAGGTTTTAAATTCGTTTGAAAGGAAGCCGAGTCTCTCTGGGTAAATATATCGGATCACGCTTCGTGCGCGCGCTGTCTTGCAAAATCCAGAAATTGAAGATAAATTTATATTCCGCGGCATCGTAATCCCAATTTAAATAAACAATATTAAAATTTGCTTAACTCAATTTGGCAGAAAAATAATTCCCGCTCCGTCAAAATTTCTCGCTCTCTCAATATAGGTACAATACATGAAACGAAAATCAGAGGGGGAAGGAAATATTTTCGAAGCACGTACAAAACGGAATGCGAAGAAATAATTCTTCATTAAGAAAATATCGCATCTTTAGCACGTTTCCAGGTGAGGTTAATCAGATTATTCTTGCTTACCTATCCAGATATTAAGGTTTAATTTAAAAAAAACATGTTAATCACTTGCTTAAACGCGTTTTATTATATTTTTTTGATAAAAAAAATTATCGTGTCATTAATTTTTTTCTGGTGAGGCGTGATATTCGATAACTTGCATCTAATCTAAAGATCAGAGGAGGAAACATTGTTTGGTATTGACACAAAAGATTAGTAAGAAGAAACAATTGACAAATTAATCAATTCTGAACAACATTGTTTTCAGGATCGATACAGAAGGCCTGTACGAAGACTAGATACATAAGGCTATGAAACGGCCGGGTTATGAAACACCCGTTATTCCTAAAGTATTCGCGCTAGTTTCTTCAAAATTTTACGTTGACAGCACATAACTTAATAGACAATAACCTCCGACTGATAGTTCATTTGAGCAGGATGTACGGAAGCGTCACGCAGTTCTCGATTTCGATAAGAAAAAGTAAATGAATTCATGTTTTAATCAACAATTTTAAAAGTTGACTGGTTGAAATGTGCTCTCTGTTCTGTATGGTGTCATGAGACATGTGGTATAAAAGGCATACGTTATTTTTTCTGTCAAAATTGCAACTGAAATAACTAAAATTGTTTACTTTCATAATGAATTTTTACATATCTTCACTAATAATATAATTATACTAATCCTACTATATTTTTGAATTAATTTCCTACCAAAATTACTGCATTGTTAAATTTCTGATTAAATTGATAAATCTTTTATTTCATTCCCATGTCCGTTTCATAACACCCACTGTCCTATTCAAAGCGACGGTGTTTTGAAAAGGACAATTCGAGACCTTAATAAATACTTTATTTTTGGTTTTATAATAATTTTATCAGCAATTTTATTTTCAATATGTACAGTTGATAGACTGTTAATTAATTTTAAATTTTTGTTTTGTGTCTCAAGGCTATAGTTTTAATAAAAGTGGCCGTTTCATTGCGGATCTCCCCTATATTGAATATGATAGGGAATTAAGGGAGGAAACGTAGCATTGTATTGACACAATAAAAAATATTAGTATAATAACAATTAGTTAATTAATAAATAACAAATTAGTCAAGAATGTATTGTCCTTTGTTATTTACAACTCTTTCCAACGTTCTACAAGCTTTTCGATGCCTCTGCGATAAATACTCTCTGATCTTGATTGCGAGTCGGCCATTCGAAAAGTAGGTGGTGTTAAAATTGTTAACCTATATCTACTTGACATTCCATTAATAATTAACGTAAAATTAAACACAATATGGCCGGCGCTACGCAACGCGCATCTTCCGCCGCGCCTTTTCTGTCGCGGAACGCCGCTACGTTTTTTTTTTTCATACAATATGCACTTATAAAACACACCACGCGGATAATCGGTCGACCTTTTGCTTTGCCAATTTTACGCGACGGAAAAGACGCGGTGGAAGATGCGCGCAGTGTGGCGCCGGCCTTACTCATAGAGCAGAAAATTTTCTTTCCAACGAAATATACATTTAAATGCTCTGCAAATATATAAAAAACGGACATTATTTATCTTTAAACTAATATTACAGTTTATGGTTTCGCATGTTTCCCATTCATATTACAAACATATTTATTTACAAACATATATACAAACATATTTATCTATTTTAAAGAATAGCTTCATTATTATATAATCTATATAGCACTTTCTATGTGATTAAGCTAACATATGTCTGTTAATTATATAGAAACTAAATAAACATTAACCAATTTCACCATCCAGCTTAAATAATATCCATGTGTATCAAATATACATAATATGTACATATATTTATTATATTACGTAGGTACATTTCGAATGACTACATTGTTAACTTTTACGAGAAATGTAATATGATAATATATATTATGTAAGATCTGTGACAAGCACAGTTGAGAGAAATAAGCTAATAAAAATTTAGAACTTCTCCCATAAATGCAAATTTATTTGGTGGTGACATTATTAACATGGAATTTCCAATTAGATAAAGGAAGTAAATAATGTGAAACTATTCCATAAACAACTGAAAAGGCTTGTGTTGAGTAGGGATAAACTGTTCAACAAATCGATGGGTCGATAGTTAATATGTGTTCTTAATTTTATTTTATTTTCTTTTTCTTTTTAATGATCCCTTAACCAGCTCACAATTGCTATCGGGGGACTTGTTATTTAATTTTTTAATATTGTTGTTTGTTTTAATATTCTATTATTTTCTAAATTATTATTTTACTTATATTATTGTATTTTCCATAATATTTTGTAATTTTGATGTACTTATATTATATTAATTAATAAAATACAAGTTTTGCATATAAAAATATAATAAACACGAATATACTTTCTCTAAACCACAAATTTGGTGAAATAAGAAAACATGTTGATTGTAAATTAAATATTATAAATAACCAGGCCCTATTTGCAAATAGTTATTTTTAAAATTTGTTTTCATATTAGTATCTACATAATTATTTATTCATTTCCCATACATTTATTTCTGATTTCGTTTACATCTATATTTTTTCGAATATTTATTTTTAGTATACATTGTATGCTGAGACCGTTGGCCCCGAAACCTGTTGGTATTTTCAACGAATTGGTGGTGAGAACAAAGCATGTTCTTGTTAATTATATTAAAAATTTAGAATATTGTTAATAAAAAAACACCCAAATTAATGAAATAAAAAAGACCATCTTAAAACAAAGTCATAATTCAGACCTTAAAGATAAACTGAAAACTTAATTAGCAATGTCTATGTAACAATTTTTTTTGTCCATATTTCTTTTACCCCTTTAATTCTTAAAAACTTCGTACTAGAGATTTCTCTGAAGTGTTAAACCTTTCCGGAACCAATACTCCGTTTTATATAACGATACCAATACTTAGCTGCAAACAAAATAAAACAAAATACTAAAAAAAGTAACCCACAAAAACCAAGTTTTTACAATACTCCCTTTCTCATTTTCAGGTTTCGTGTCTACCATATGCGTCTGAATCTCCATACAACTTACTGAGTTATATGAAAAAACCATTAAAAATTTGAAATATCCAAAATTATACTATAATTATTTTTTTTAACGAAAATTTGATAGATCTTCTTGATAGTCGCCACGAGTCGACAAAGCAAAGTTTTAGCTCGATTGGATCACGGGAAAAGGGTTAAAAATCGATTCAAAATTTTTTCGTCAAGCAAGCAAGCAAGCAGACGCCACGAGTTAAAAGAAAGGAAGTAAAAAATATTACAACTCACCTCAACATCACATTACAATGCTAAGAAAGAACATATACGTTGAAAAATAGTTTAGCGGATAATCATTGTTTCACATATTGTCAGGAAAAATCCACAGCGAGGTACCGTTGAAACGACTTAATCTCATATTCTGGCCGCGAGCTGAGCACCGTCCCTCGCCCACCAACACTTCCACATGGTCCAAATCTATTTTACAACCGCCATGCCAACCATCCCCCTAGTGCTTGTGCATCCGGCTGTAGCTAGGTCAGCGGGGAAGTACTTACCTGCCAGGGGTCATTTGGCCCGAAAGCGAACAACTTAACAACGTTTGCTACATTCCCCAATGGATCAAATGGTACATTAATTATGAAGTAGCCCAAAAAATATTGTTACATTACAACAGTCCACAAGATTCAATTACTGTAGCGAAAAACATTTCAAAAACACCCAGACTTTAAAAAATCACATACGTGCATATGACCTCAGCGTAAATCGAATCAAAATCGAATCAAAATCGAACCAGGAACCCCTGTAATGAGAATCCAGTGTCATGCCTACTAGACTGGTATTGTTTTTAAAGCTGTGTTACCCATTTTAATTTTTTTTTCTCTACATGAGAGAGTACGGGCATTATCCTCGACTTTACCCAACCGAGTTCCTCCAGGGTATGCTTGTCTACAGTAGTTTAGGGACTAGAAGGAATATGTATCTAATTACGCATTTTTATCGATTGTTGCGCGGTATGATCGATATTCCTGAAATTATGCGGAGCATTAGTTTGTATGTTCCCGATAATTATCTAAGACAACGTCAGCATAGATTTTTTCACATTCCAATATACAGGACCAACCTGCCAATGCTTATGCCTGTTGGAAGAGCTTCTGCTAAGCTGAACAATATTACTCTGGATATTGATTTGTTCCATGTCTCTGAGAGGGTATTCCGAAGCAGGATTCTCCTACACCTTTGATGTGAATGATTATATATATATATATATATATATATATATATATATCTATATATATATATATATATAATATATATATATATATATATATATATATGTGTGTTTATTTATTTCTAAATTATTTTTAACATTTACGAATTAAATTTGGGTTTGTAATGTAAATGTAATATAAAAAATAAATAAATTTAAAAAAAAAATCCAGATCTTTATTCAAGAAGAACCGCAAATAATCGAGTAATTTCATCGCTGCATGATGGTCTAGAGTAGTTTGGAAACAACTGAAAGGAACTCGAAAACGCCAGAAACATCTAGAACACGAGCATTTATAAATTGCGCGGCTGCGAGTCCCAGCGGACAGTTTGTTTTGATAAGTGACACCATAGAAAGCGAAACTAAGCGAGACCAATACCAACCCGAGTGAGGTTCCTAAGTAATATTATCGATAGCGATTCAGTGTATTAAGAAACAGCGTCAACACGAGCGAATATTCTAGAAGACGAATTGCGGTACAGTGTTCCAGTTAAATTTGTGTCCAGTGACGTAGTGTAAATAATAAAACAATAGTGACAATATGATTATAGGCGAGCGTCAGGAGTAACATTATTGGACCGAGTGAGAAATATTGGATAAATAGAGACATTTGTTATAAAGTCCATGGTAACTTATATACATATACGTAGAAAATTTTCAATTGGGGTGGCTTGGAAACGTCTTGCAAATATCAGAGGAAAGATTACCAAGGTACACATTCTTGGATCTCCCTAGTCTAGTTTAGGATAAAGATTAACAAGATGTAATATTGTTTTAAGACAAAAAGCTACTCATCCAGCACCATCCTATAAACATCATCCAGCATTTTCAAATATATTTGTAATAAACAATATATTTTACAATCCTGTTTCTTGTATCTTCATGAAGCATGCTCTAAATTGGATCATTCGATATGATTTAAATAAAAAACCAGGGCGGACATCTAAATGGCGTATGATTTCTTTTGTTTTTAAATTAATTTTGTTTTTAAATTAAAGTTTGTAAATCCTGCATAATTTAAGAGTGAAGCATTCATGTTTATTTATAAATTTATAGACCTCGAGTAATTTTTTTACTATATTTATTTACCTATAATAAACAATTAATAAGAGTCAAATAGTTTTTTGCAACGGTTAAATATTATAGATATATTTCGAATAAATCGACATATTTTATCCCTCTTTTTTACCTATGATATTAATATTTGTAATAAGTGTTTCCAGCAATAAAAATGTATAAACGATTAATGAAGTACAGTGATAAATGGCGCTACTAAAATCGTATTTAATAATCTTGACCTACTAATATTTGTATCACAAATAAAACTATCAAATAATTCATATATCGCATTAGAAGATTGTCACCAGGCAACCTAAAAATGTGCTTCAAAAAAATCAATATGTTTATACAAATTATTTATTTTGAAGCGATATTATATAAATAATACCTAACTACAACTTACCTATATAAACAGGTAGTTATTTTGTTTTGTTATTTTGAAATGCACCGAAAAATTATTGACTCTCTTCACGTGTTTGAAATACAACACAAACAGTGGCAAATAATATTCAAATTACACTCACCTGTGGCGTGCGGCGTTTACCGAGGGCGTCACTAGGGCGGGACGGATAACGACAGTCGGTTAAGCCACTCGTGTCTTCGGGACATCCCCTGCAGCGAGTATAATAAGAAGGCTGCACGAGGATTGTTAATTAAGCCTTCAAATATCAATAGAAACTTCACGAAAACACTCCAACTAATACATTTTCCAAAAATTTCAATAATTTTTTTCCAAAAAAAATTTTTGCTACATTTTCAGATGAACTTAGAGCGACGTTTTAAAGTGTTTTTAAATATTTTAACGACGGTAACGTTTATTATATTCTGTCTTTGTTATGATGACTAGAATATCATGGTGTTTTATTTTTAATGTGGGTAGTTTTAAAGTGATGCGAGCGGCGGCGCGCTGTCCGTTCGCCCAGAGCGGATCGCCATTCGCTACTAACAGGACGGCGGGCGGCAGCTCGGATCGCGGTCGACTGAGAACAGGCGCCGGGACGCCGAGCGGGAAAATCTGCGTCGCGACGTTTCGCGTTCAGAAACGATTCCGCTCGGTCAAATCTGAAGTGAAGTAAAGCGGCACTGATGCGAAAACTTCCAGAAAATTTGGATCACCGCGTGTATTTATTTAAACCCCTTTTCTGTGTGTTTTCATATCAAAAGTTGTTTCAAAGTTGGACGCCGATACTGGTACCTTAATTAAGGGCTAATCCTAGGAAAGCTCCAACTTAAATCAACAGGCTGTGGGGGTTTCTGACGTCACTTGAATCTATATGAGATGCACTAGAAAAATTGACTTGTTAGATAGCGAAGGCATTGTATACATTTAACAAATATTATGATAAACAAAGTTTATTCAAAGAACTGTCTGTAACATCAAAAATGACGGTACTTTATGCCGGTTTCTAAAAAATATGTATTTATTACTTATATTTATTGTTTATAGCCGACACCCATGAAATAGTAATAACGAATTTTATCAAAATATTTTAACATTATTTTTTATATTTCCCCTGCCGATGCTGGCAGTTAATGGTACTATTTTAAACCCTGGCGATTGTGCTGGGCGGAACATGAAATGGTTCACGTCTTTGCTAAGTCCTATATGCACTGTGTTTTTGACCGGTCACGCACGCTCGGCGGTAGCAACATCGCTAAGTTGCGCCCGGTTCGGGTTTGCTGGCCCGGGATTCAAGCCCCATCATCAAAATTTCGCATTTTTTTACAATATTTCTGACTTATTTTTGCAAAACGTTGTACTATCATTGCAATAACTTATATCTAATATGAAAAATTCATTATCTTTAATACAAGTCAAATAATATGATAAAAACCTCCCAACTTCAATTGGAAATTTTTCAGGGTTTTTATTATTTTATTTAATTTTTATTGAAACGAATGATTTTTTGTAATCCATATAAATTACTATAATGATACTTCAACGTTTTGTAAAAAATGCAAATTTTTATATTGCATAACTCCATAACTCACCATAACAAAACGTGAGTCATGGTTGCTTGAACATTTTCGACTAATAATCAAGGCAGGAGTCCACCTGTAAAGTATTGTGGACTAGATATTTTACACCTGTCTGTTATTAATACAATAATACAATCTATTTCATTATCCAAACTTTTTATAAATATCGAGCAATATCGTCCCGGGCAACTAGAATTAACGAAAATAAAAAAAATATGACAAATAATAAAGGAACGCAAAATAAAAAAGAAAACAAATTGTATGTGATTTGTCATTTCAGACGTTAAGCGAAATTTATTTCACGGACATAATTAAAGACTTTACAGCGACTATTATTTATTTAAATTAAAAAATATAAAATGAAACCGATCTCCCTTCCTTTCCTGAGAATTTACTTAAATTTTCTTTTTTCTTATGAAGACGTAGCGTGTAACATAAATTAACGTTCTGAACAATTTCAATATATTCAAATAACAATAACAATAATAAATAACCATATAACATTTTTTCTCCAGAGCGAAAATCAGTAATGACAAATCCTGGAGAGAGGAAGATTCAGAATCCAGGCTACCTAAATGAGTTACTTTAGGGAAGTACAGGAGTGACATTATTGACTGACGTAAAGAAAACCCACGGAACAGAGCAGCTATTCCTACAAATAAAAAAGGTCTCAATTAAGGTGGCTTGGACACGTCTTGCGAGTGCCAGAAGAGCGAGAAACAACAAAAACTATTTGATTGATACATAAGCATTCGCCGTGTTTTTCGTGACGTGTTATTATGAATTTGATGTTTAATTTACATTTGTAAATTAATATTATCATTAAGTAGGATTGGGAAATTAAAACGTGCATCAGAAACTATAGCATATTTCCCTCGTTATACTGTGCCACTTTGAGAAGGAGTGGAAAACTGCTGAGTAATTTCGCGATATCAACTAGCTTTTCGGCCGAGGAAAGATTAGCGAATGGATATCCCGAATGTGGTTTGTTCGCTTCAAAGCTTCTGTTTTATTTCTATTATTATTTTTTAATTATTTACTTTAAGACGTGTTTTATGACAGGTATATAAAAATTCTTGTATCTTTCTTGTGCTGTAAAAGCCCACTAGGGCGTATATTAATTAATTAATAAATAAAAATCTGGTGATATGAGCTTAGACGACAAGACAGGAATAGGAAGATCTTCAGATTTCGATGACTAGCATTGGAAGAGGACGAAAGTTGCACCACCAGGGCACTGGACACTCTTCGCACGTCAATCAAGCAAATAGGAAGCAGTACATTGACATTGATGGTGACTACGCCTTCGAAAGTAGTACTTAGGTATTTTAATTTGTCAACGTTATGGTATAAAAAAATGTGTCATTATTATTATATAATATATTATTATAAATTGAAATACGTAACTGCAGTTTGAGCCCACACCAAAAGAAGTACATCGACATGATTGAGCAGATTCAAAAGAAATTCTTGCGCTACTTATACATGCGCAGAACAGGAGAATATCCTACATTCATGCACCACGAAGTACTGCTGAGGAAATGCAACTACCGCAGCCTCGAGTCGCGCAGACAGGAGTGTCTAGTCATGTTGGGGGTTAAAATTTTAAGAAATATAATTGATGTCTCGAACTTGCTAGAGAATTATGCCCTGTTTGTACACAAATAATTATTTGCGAAATCGAGGTCACGCGCTATTTCATGTCCCAAAATGCAGAACGGATTTAATGAATGAGCACACCATAACGCGTAGTGTGCAACTCCTAAATGAATTGAGCGATCATGTCGGTGTATTTAATGAAAGCATCAAGCAGAGGATATATAGGTACTCACTCCAAGTTATAACTTGCAAAGTAAATGGAGCAATCTGTTATGCAATTAAAAAAAATAAAAATATTATTATATCAAACTATTATTTGAAATGTTATCCATAGACTTTTCAGGTCTCTATAGTATTTTAAATTTTAAATTTGTTATCTATATTCCGCCCATAAACCCGAAGAGGTTGACAATACGTGTATTTAGATTAGGTATTAATTGCTAATGAGAAGGACTGCTCTTCACAAAACTATTTATAGTAGTGGTAAAAGCATTACATGTATACAATTTAGTTAATTGTAGAATTATAATAATTGTTCAAAAACATAATATTAAGATAGAATTTTTTACGGTTAAAATAATTTTTCAATTGAAAGAAATATATATATATATATATTTGTTTTATATATTTATTAATTTTTAAAAAAATATTTATTACATTAAACATATGCCAAACTGCACAGCAGTTTTACGGCATTCACAAGCATTTGAAGTTTTCTCACCCGTATTTCAGTATATAATATATTTTAAGTATGTTTTCATTTTTGATTGTTTTACGGTATAATTTACAATATAATTTTAAAAAAACGGCGGATAATTATGCATTAACTTAATATAATATGCAAACAAATGGGCACTGATGTTCAACTAGTACCGAAGCGAAGCATTATGCTTCATAAGGTAGAACAAGAATCAGCGAAGATAGAAGCTTCATAAGGGATTATGGAAGTGCTTTGTTGAGTCCTTGGACCTCCGACCTTCTAGAATAAGAGGTAAAGTTGATGATGACCTTGATAATAAATTTAAGGAGGCGGACGTAAGATTATAAAATATTCTGTCATAAAAATAAATATTTTCAACAAATAATTCGTGTACAAAAAAAAACGATATTGCCTTCTAAAACAATGTGTATTTGTTTATAAATAGGTAGTGGTTGGGTAGAAATAAACTATCTTGTGAAACACACCAAAGCAAACTTTTTTCCGAATCGAGGAACTTTTCCAAGTTGAACAGACATCAGTTTTTTTAAATTTAAGCATAAATATATATTAAACATTATTAATTTAGTTACATTTTTTTTTTCAATTGATTGAGCTACATTGTAGATTGACATTTTTAAAAAATATTGATTATTTTATTTGTATATATCTACTTTTATATTGACGTATTTTTATTTTTATATATAAAAGTAGATATATACAAATAAAATAATCAATATTTTTTACATATTATTATTTTTTCGTTGTTTCTGGTCCATCCAAGTTAAAACTTGTGTACGGGAACAGGATTATCATCACATGTACGTTATCCTCTTACTTGTGATTTGTGATAACACGTAAGAAATGAAATAAAATAAGAATTTTCATAATTTATTTCTTTATTTTTGAATAATAATACAGAGCCATACATAATATGAAACACATAGTATTTAAATAGCATAGCTATCTACGTACATAAGAGAAAAATTACAAAAAATTGAAAATATCAACAATATAAATACAACAAGCAATAAAGCGACAGGAAGAAAATGATAAAAATGAAAGATTAAATACAAAAAATAATAGATTAAATATTAGGTGCTTACATATGAAATTGGCGTTTTGCCGTACTGGCAAATTTGATCTCAAATATCTTCTCTTTGGTTAGGAATTCCAAATCCAAATTTATACAGCTATTTACTCATGTATTTGTGTTTTGAAAATTATAATTCATTTGTTTTTTCCTCAATTGTGTTTTTCTTTGCGTCACTCAGTTTACAAAATGAAAAACTTGAAATATCGCGTTATTTACGAGTACGAGTTCCACCGTGGCACCAGTGCTGCAGAAACGGCTCGAAGGATTAATGATGTGTATGGCGACGGTGCCGCAAAAGAAAACACAGTGCATTTTTGGTTCCAACGTTTTCGTTCTGGAAATTTCGACCTGCAGAACAAGCCCGTGGACGGCCGGAGACCAAAGTTGATAATGAAGAATTGAAGGCTATTGTGGAAGCGGATCCATCGCAAACCACATCCGAGTTAGCTGCAGGCTGCGGTGTTAGTGATAAAACTGTTTTAATCCACTTGAAGCAAATTGGTAAGGTAAAAAAGCTTGAAAGGTGGGTACCTCACGAATTGAGTGAAGCAAATCAACAAACGCGCGTTGACTGCTGCGTTGCATTACTCAACCGGCACAATAATGAAGGGATTTTAAATCGAATCATTACCTGTGATGAAAAGTGGATCCTGTACGATAATCGGAAGCGCTCATCGCAATGGCTGAACCCTGCCGAACCAGCCAAACCATGCCCCAAGCGAAAATTGACTCCAAAAAAGTTACTTGTGAGTGTTTGGTGGATTAGTGCTGGTGTCGTTCACTACAGCTTTCTTAAATCTGGCCAGACGATAACGGCAGATGTCTATTGTCAGCAACTGCAAACCATGATGGAAAAGCTAGCTGCTAAACAACCGAGGCTGGTTAATCGCTCTAGGCCACTGCTGCTTCATGATAACGCTAGACCACACACTGCACAACAGACGGCTACCAAATTAGGGAGCTTCAATTGGAATGTCTAAGACATCCACCGTACTCTCCGGACCTTGCCCCAACAGATTACCATTTTTTTCGAAATTTGGATAACTTCTTGCAAAGGAAAAAATTCAACTCCGATGGGGCCGTTCAAACCGCCTTCAAAGATTTTATTGATTCCCGTCCGAATGGTTTTTTTAGTAAAGGGATCGATGAACTACCTACTACGATGGCAAAAGTGCATAGATAGCAATGGTACATACTTTGATTAAATAAATATATTATATTTAAAAAAAATCGGCTTTATATTCCTCCCATACTAAACGTCAATTTCATATGTAAGGACCTAATATATAGGTATACTTTAAAATAGAAGGTAAGTAGATTTTTTCTACGTGTGGAGTGTACGAGAACTAAATATGTTAACAGAGCTACATTGATTACCTAGGCGGTGCAATCTGTAGGTGGATTCATAATAAAATGAGTGGGCTGGGTACCTAACCGCATAAATTTACAAAATGATTGCAATACAATTCTATTTTTTAATTATTTTTATGTTTTTTTTTAATTTGGTATAATTATTTTGTTTTCATATATTCATTGGTAAACTAATCAAGTACTTAATTTCTAGTTATGTGTACTGGTGTAGCATGTTTTTTTTTATTGGAATTAAGTATATTTGTACTTGCGTAAAGAGCACAAATATACTGTACGTACGTGACCTCTGACTTTCGATTTGATTATTTTAACTATGTAGTGTATTTTTGTTTTAATGATTAAAATTTTATTTGCGTATTTGTAGTAAAAAAATGTTTGTGCAAAGCCTGTGTAACATTAAATGCTTTAAATTTTAAATCTGAGGGATAGGTTCTAGGTATTTTAGTATTATTTTGATAATCAACTTAAACAAATAATAAACTTTATGGGTTCCGATATCTTAAGTTTGGACTTATAGTTGACGCAGTCTACGCCAAGGTCACCGCTTCAGAAAAGAAGACATATAGTGAATAAGGGGTTATCTTAGTACCTGTGTATGTGTAGAATTAACTGAAATATTGAGGGTCAAAGTATTATTATTCTTTTTTCCTTACACATGGCGTGAATTTTATAAAAATATACATATTACATTTTTGAATTATACAATTTATCTTTTTTAGATTTAGTAGAACTTACTATAATGTATAACTTATATATTTTATTTCGACGGTCCCTACGTTAACTAAGACATCTGAATAAAAGCAATTTTAAAGAAATAATAAAATATAAAATAAAATAAAAAATAAAATAAAATAAAAATAATAAAATTAATTATAGATTAGATTAGAATTTTAGATTTTTAAAGTTCGGCTTTACAAAGAAATTAGCGTATTTGTCCGCTTTTACCACAGTTTTTTCTCTGAATTTCTTTTTTAAATTTTTGTGTTGAGGTGAAGAGTATTCATGTGTATTGGAATTAAAAAAGGCCAAAATGCATTTTTGGAAGATTTTGTATTCAAATCAACAATTGTTATTCGAAAACGTGTTTAAAATATTTTCTTGTTATCTGCTGAGCTACGAGGAAATTTGGCACGGTTGAAACACAGTTTTAAAGAGAAAATTATTGCAAGAATTTTGGTACAAAAAAGCTTTGACCGTTAGTTCCGAGGTCACGATATGTAATGATCTATCTTATTTCATTAATTATAATTGTATTACTAATAAAAAAATATATGCGTTATAAATTTGGTTATTTATTTTCACACACTCCTTACATACATAATTTTAAATTGTTTTACATTTCACATAGTAAACACATTAATATATGTTTATCAATCAGTAACCAACAAGTATATTTGCAGTAAAAAACATAATTTATGTAGTACATAATTTTGTGTTTGTGCATTGCAAATGTACAAATCTACAATATTAAAATGATATTATGTATATTACTCATAAACTACCTAATTAAAAAGAGAAACAAATGTTTTTGATAATTAAAGGAAATCGATTTGTCTCAACCAGTTTCGATAGCACTGTATCTTCATATATCAGGACAAACGTACAATAACTAAACCAATAAATAAACACCAATATAAATTAACTATCGGGCGGGGATTAAGCCGCAATCGCGATGGAAAGAGGAAGGGGTAATGAATGTATAGATGGGATTTACATTAAGTACAGGGTTACTTGTTAGGTTGAATTAAGTATTAATAATATTTTCTATGTTATCATATGAATTAATAATTTCTTAAATTCTTCATTCTAATTCAAGTATTCTCATATACGTTTATAATTTAAACTCCTTTTTTAAAATCAAACTCGAGTCTACCAAGTTATTACTTTTTGGGCCACGATTTGACTAAATCCAAGTTTATGGTCCAATCGCATATGTAATAAAAATTAATATTACACTATATTATTGAATGTGTTAATAGCAGAATGAAAGATAATTTATGTTTAAATAATAAGTATTAAATTAAATAAGATATTACATTTTAAAGTTTCAAAAAATGTACCGCATATTTTGACATTTCATAGGCAATATCTGAGGAAAAATTTGTAAATCATAGACAATGTATAAGTTTATATAACAAATTTATATTTATAGACGAAAGAAATATGATGAATATGCGCAAATGTGATTTTCAATTTTAATATATACGCGTGTTGTACAAAAATCGAAGCATAGCAAATATATTTCTATAATTAATAAGAAAACACTCAAATTTGTTAAAAATACAATAAAAATGATATTTCTGAGCCAATCGTCCGTTCATCAATATAGAACTTACATATTAAAAAATAAAATTAAAAAATTGAAGTATAGACAATAACAAAATAAAAATAAATATATGAAATATAAATAAACAATTAAATACTAATATGAAAACAAATTTATAAGATAACTATTTTTTTAAAGGACCTGTATATTTATAATATTAAATTCACTATTAACATTTTCTTTTTTACAAAATTTGTAATCGTATAATTTGTTTTTTCAACAAATAAGTGGTGGAAACAAAGTAGGTACATATTTTCTTACTAACTTGTCATTTTTTAAATTTTACCGTAGAAATTTTCCGTAGAAGGGATGGAAGAAGACTATTCTAGAGAAATATCTAGAAAGATGTTTTATTTACTTATTAAATGTCTGAAAATTATATATGTTGTATTATTTAAAAAAATTGATTTTTCTTGTACATACCCTTTTCCATGGTTCTTAAAGTAATGACTGACATTCAAAATGTACCTATGGTAAAATTTTCGAAACTTTAAAGTGTAATATCTTATTTAATACTTATTATTTAAGCGTTAATTATCTTTCATTTTGTAATCAGGACATTCAATTATATAGTGAAATATTCATTTTCATTGTATATACAATGGGACCATGATCTTGGATTATTCCATTAAAATACTTTTTGGGCCACCATTTAAAGAGATATATCCAAAGTTATTTGTTTAATTTTATAATTTTTCAAGCCACAAAGATAATGTATTATATATTAATAATTAATAGATATGGTAGAGAGTTAGTATAGAATCTATGTGATCCAAAAATTCCACTTAAATTAAAAGAGAAAGTATACCAAACATTTGTCAGACCCGTCCCCCGAATGCTGGACTGTGTACAGGCTACAATAGGCAGCTAGAAATAGGTAGCTGTGAAGTATCCCTAAGAGATAAAATAAAACGTTTATGCATTCGAGGAAGCCTTGGCGTCACAGACATCAAAGCAAGATGAAGGAAAGGCAATTGAGATGGTACAGCTACGTATGGACGCATAGCATGCGATCACATTGTTAACCAGACGATCTCCATGGGTCTTCCCAGAATTACATCCAGAGGAAGGCCAAAAATTCATTGGTGGTGCAAAGAAATAGTCAGATGCAGAGGCATGGATTGGGTTTCGTTATCCAGGGCAGAAGAACGTAAACCTAAGGACAAGGAGAGCTGATCCCAACAATCAACGACGACAGTGAGATGGTATGAGGTTAGGGAGAAGAAGAAAATGAACAGATATCGTAGAGGGATTTCACCTACCATTCCATTTTATGCTTATTTTCCATTTCAATGAAGGAACGTAAAATGTTGTCTGGAACTTTTATTCCTCCTGGTAAAACGGAAGTACAATAGTTCCAGTACAAAGGTCACAGCGGCTAGGGACATGCCGATGGCGTAGAAGTAGAAGATGTATCTCAGCTTCTCCACCTTCTCGGGCTGGAAGGCTGGCGCCTGCTTGTTGACGTCCGGCCTTTGGTGTCTCCAATGCCCTATCAACCCAGCTTCTACCAAGCGGCTGACGATCACATTAGTCCGATGGGTCAGTATGGAACCCTTTCTGAAAAAAAAAAGAATTATCTCAAAATCCCATACTGGAAATAGTACAATTCTCTACGTAAAAATATCCGTCGCTAACACTACCAGATGGCTCAAATAATGAGGTATAAAAAGCCAAAAAAAAACTCTCTATTTCTTCTTATTATTATTATATATTAAATAAAAATAATTCTCTATTTAATGAAGTTATCAAGACTCTGTTCTAGATAGCCTTAACTGACAGCCGAAGTGTGTAATAAAAGTAAACCTTTCTAGAAAATAAGAAAAATTAATCCCACCAGTTAGTGTGAATACAAAAAACCTTCTTCAATAACTGCAAAATGGTTTTGTGGTAACATTATTTATAAAATAAAAAAGAATAAACTTTAGTAACCACTAATTAGTTGAAATATCCAATGTTTTGGGACCAATGGTCCCTTCATCAGGATACAACGTATACTATAAATTAAAAATCGTTATTTTAATATTAAAATGGTTTTTTTGGATTTAACTGAAAATAACCTAGGATTACAGTTCTATAAATTGGAAAATAGAAAAAGTGTTAATACTAAATTATGAATAACCAGGTCCTTTTTGCAAATAGTTACCTTTTAAATTTGTTTACACATTAGTTCTTAATTAGTTATTCGTCTTCCATAAATTTATTTTTTGATTTTGTTAATTAGTACTTCGATTTTTAATTTTGAATATTCATTGTATCCTGATGAAGGGACCATTGGCCTCAAAAATTATTGTTATTTCAACAAATTGGTGGTTAATACAAAGTTTAGTGATGTTAATTATATTAATAAGAAGATCAATGGTATACCGAAAAATTTCCGATAAACAAAAAAAACATTTGGCAATAAGCCGCAAAGACTTTATTTTATTGTGTATTTTAATATAATTGACATTTGTGTTTAAATTTAGATTCAATGCATCCAATTATTATTTATTGGCGACTTGTTTAAATTTGGGTGCGTGCTATATTTAATTGGCACTGTGTTAACAAACCGCATGCTTGCGAACACGCGCAGTTTAAAGGGAAAATTTATACACTTCATTATTATTAATGTAAACGAACGATTTTGGAAACATATAAAAATTGTATTCACCTCAAGGCTATGACTAGCGGATATGTCATGAAACAATCCTTCATTATGTGGTAACTGTCTTCAATTTCCCCGCTGGTCCGCATCAGGTCTCTGTGATAATAAAGGGTACCCAAATTCCTGCAGTACGCCATATTAAATTCCTTGGCTATCTTGGGAATTATCTGGCGCGAAGGAATTTTGATCTTTTGAATTCTCTCCTTGACTAAATTAAAAATCGTCTCGTTTGCATCTATTTTATTTATAGAATGCAACACATCGTCGGTTGTTCCTAGGGGAAGATTTGATTCCAATAGTTCTTCCAGTGTATTCAGGTTGGGAGAAACATCTGGAAACGTAAAACGTTCCGCTAAAATTCCCGTGTATATCGTGGCGATAACTTGCGTGTAGAAAAGCCAAGTTATGAAGACAATCTTCATCGACAAGTGCGACATGAGATATGTTTTGTAAACAGATCTTTGCACCAAGCACGAAACAGTAACGAGAAAACCGACAACACAAGCGTTGAAGATGGTAAATCTGTCGGAGTGCGTCAACATGACGTTGTGTAACACGTAGAGGAGACAGAAACATATGGCTGAAAACAAGATGCACAGCCAGCTTCTGATTCTGAATCCGTCGGTGAGGTATCCGGTGAGGGAGCGACGGAGAGAGGAATAGGCTGACCCTCTCGGGACGGCCCACCCGAAGCAGTCGTTTTCGTAGGTGATGCTGAGGTCGAACAGCTTCTGCCGGTGGCCGGTAGGCCAAATGACGCCGTACGCGATTTCGCTACTTCCGTTGTGGACCTCTCCTAGAATTCCGTAAGTGGAACCGTTAGCCGTAACACCACCCCATTCCAAATTTGGATAGACGCGAATATTAAATGTAAAATTCATATCCATTCCTAACGCGCGAATCATCTGAGTTTCATATCCTGAGATAGGTATCATATCTCCGTCCCAGATTACATTCGGCGGAATAACTACGGTGGAAATATTCAGTTGGCATCCGTTCATATTTATTCGTTCCTTCGCGTCAAACATATGTAAAATACCCCCACCTATTCCCGGCGCCCATTCTATCTTCTCCAGGATGTTGGCGGGTTCGCAGGAAGACTCGGTGGAATAATGGCCTCGCACTATCTGCACCGAATTAATTTTACTAACGACGATCACGGTGTGCAAGAGTCCTCCATCGAGACATTTATCCATCACGGCTTCTAAGAAGGTATCGCTCACATCATTGTAAAATGCTATCACGGCATACATGTGCTGGTGCTGAATCGCGTCCAAGAAGTCCATCAGGTCGGGGTCGTCGCGGTCGGAGAGGATCAGCAGGCTGTAGTCGAGTCGGATCAGAAATTTTCTGAATAATGGTATATTATTGATTATGTGACTGTACGAGTAAAACATTACGGGGATATTTCCCCGTTTGGCGATGACGTCCGTGAATCCGGTGATCAGTTTTCTACCGCCGTCGGTTATTATGATGTCTCTCTTCTCATTTATAAGTGTATCATAAATGTCCATCAGGCAGGACGTGAACAATTCAAAACCAGAAACGTCTGTGTCTAAGTTCCAACTCGAGTCAAACCCTAAAATACTCGCAGGTGTGAAATAAATTAAGTATAATCCCGCTAAGGCAAATGGTAACTTCATTTTAAACCACTTTCGAGAAAAACTCTCGACGAAAGACATAATTGGAAAGCGCTCGAAACGTTTTATAGCGTGATTCACTTAGTCAAATGAAAAAATCCAGAGCAAATAACAAATATTTTCCTGCGACTAATAGTTTTCCTAAATATTCCACTGAAATTCTAACCACTAAGTAATTGATTTGACAAAATCTTGCTTATTTAATTGTTGACAACCAATATGCTCAGGACATGTCATAAAATATAAAATATTAGCATAATTTACGTAAGGCTTCTGAACAGAGAAACGGGACGAAAATAACATTTAGAACTTTAATGAATGGAAGCCACATGATTATTTAATAACGTTCTGGTTTGCTGACGCTCAACACGGGGTGATATAATAGAAATTAGACTCAACACATATTATAATATCTTGTTCATGCTCATTTACAATTTATTTTATTATGAATACACAAACAAACGATATGTATTATTTAGGTATCCATAATAAAATAGGAAATAATCGAGGAAAATTCTTGAATAAGCCAAAAGCTGAGGTAGAGAAAATTTGGGCAGTGCTCCAAATACGGGCTAGTAAAAGAACTGTCGTTTTGTGTAGGACACTTAAAACTCATTCTCACGAATATAGCTAATAGGCATGAGTGAGATAAACTGCTAAAACTGCTAAACCGACAAATATGTAGGGTAAAATATGTCATAAAATAAGTAAATAATCAATTAAGCGCTAGCCAAAATTAAAACCACAAAAAAAGTTTTTAGTAATGTCATTATATAATTTTTTTCTTATAAAACCTAAACCCTTATAATCCAACGAAAGTTCTGACATCATTCTTAAAATGATAAATTATTAAACAGGAATGAAAAAGTGTTGACATCTCTATATTTGAAGTTCATGTAACTCATGATACATTATCATGGTCATCATAACGATGACATAATAGCAAAAACAATCCGGCGCCATCTATTCCGACCTCCAGTTCTTTCTGATGTGAGCCGACGGTTGCAAACTTCAGATCTATCATTCGTCATCCATCCATCTGGTCGGTGATCTTCACGGGGACATTTCCATCGACTCTGCCTCTTACCACCAGGCTCCCCATTGCATTCGCACATGTTGCAACATGTCCGGACTATTTAAATACGTGTATTTGTACAATGAATAGATCCCGCCCCTTACTCTGGATAGTTTTATGATCGAAGGTTCCCATATCGGTCCCTCTAATTCGTCGCCTGATTGTACAGTGGAAGATATATGTTGCTCAAATTTATTTCGTGTTTAAATTGAGATATTTGCTCTGTGAACTGTCCGTAAGTAGCAGCATACGCTGCCAGCACCACATATTTAATGCACTTTTCTTCCTGCGATCTTGTTATCTCATTTACCTAGTATTCTAACAATGTTCACCTTAGTGGAACTGGTGATGTTGCCGAATTTTCTTCAGTTTGTCCAGAAATTTAATTTTGGGCTTCCCATCCCCCTGTATTGGAAACTAAAGAACTAAGGTTCACGTAGAGAACTAAAGAGAGAAGCTCACCTGCAATTGCCTATTTATTTTATTTTTATTTTCACTGTTCATTTAGTTCCATATATATATCTTGTATGGGCTAATACATGTTAAATTTAACATTAAAGCTTATTTACGGTCATTTGGTGTTTTTGATTATAAACTTTTTGGAAGTCAGTTATTGGTGTTTAATTCCAGTCTGTTGTCGTGTTGAAAGTCAACTTTCACCATTTAAATTTTTTCCCTGTTACTGGACCCATTTCACTACTAGTTCTTTCCAATAATGTAAAAAACAAACTCTTTAGTACCGTCTAAATTTAGATTTTTACCCTCATGATATATATGCCCCGCTTTTCGAGGATAATCCAACTTGTAAGATAAAGGCTTTACATATTAAGTTATTTCCGTAAATTGATGTCTCAATATTTAATGAGATAAGAAAATCAAACAATAAACGTTGCTAATTCCATTAATAATTTATCTTTTTAATGACGACATGTTGATTTATGTACAATAGATCCAATTTAAGGTGACTCATGTGTGGGTTGGAGCAGTGAAAGCCTCCGTAATATGCGACAAGTCCCAATTCAGCAGCCTGTTCGGTGTTTCGCGCAAATCTCATGCGATATTTACAAATCACTCGCCCTTTCGATTGACAAGATCCACTTTGAAATCAATTTAAATATTATATCAAAAGATTCGGCGCACCCCTTGGTCTGAAGGGTGTCGGGCGGAACTCGGGCGGCTCTCCTGAATAAATATTTCCTAAATCTATTAAAGCAAAAAGGAAATAATATTCCGTAAGGAAAACATTAAATGGTTATTTCAAATAAATTGTCAAATAAACTGGAGTTTGTTGTACGTAAATATTTGTAATAGCTGGTAACGGGTGTTTTAACAAAAGAACTAGGATTTGTTTCGTCAATAAAATCGCAGTGATATATTGTTATTCTTAAGCGGCCTTGTGGAACACCAAGTCCCTAACCACACAATCATCATCATCATCACTGTTGGCTCTACAACTCCTGGTGGGTTTTGGCCTCCTCAAGAGGCTTCCTCCACTCATCTCGGTTTAGTGCCAGCTCTCTCCAGTTCAGAAGCCCCAAGGCAGATACGTCTTTGAAGACGTTGTTGCTCCTTCTAAATTTTGGCCTTCCTAAGCTCCTTCGTCCTATTGGTCTTGAGTTCAGCAGGGACTTTGGTGCTTGATGCTCGGTCATTCTCTCTACATGACCCAGCCACCGAAGTCTTCCCAGTTTTATAAATTTGGTGACGTTTAGCTCCTTAAACAGAATAAGTTTCACTCCCACAGAAATAAAAAGTATTGATGATTACAATAAATTTAAGTACAAGCTGAAGTATTTTTTTTTACGTTGAATGTTAGAAGAGTGTCGTCAAGCCACGATTTTATTGTATTGATATTCTCGTTTGCTGATTCGTGAACTTTTTCCCATGAAAGATAATTTTTTAATAATAGTGCGGTGTCGTCTGCGTGGAATGCTAGTTCACCGTTGATTTTGTTGAGATGTGTCGTTTACGTAAGTGAGGAATGGTAGAGGTCTGGGGACTATACCGCGGGGGGCTCCAAATTCACCTATTGGTGGATTACTAAAAGATTAATTTGATCTGACTATCTGAGCTTTTTACCCGTTTGGGGCTGTCTGGTCCATCCCGTTTTCTTTTGGTTCTGATACGAGTTGTTTGTGGGAGATACTGTCGAGTACTTTCCTGGAATCAATGAAGATACCTATGCAATTACTTGGTTTGTTCAATTTACTTTGTACGATAGTGGATGTTTTACGGTTGCGTCTTGTGTGCTTATTCCCCCAGTGAACCCGAATGGATTCTCATTTATTGCAGAATTGACTTTTGTGACCGGGTTTAGTCTCCTTTAGACTGCTTATTTAAAGATATTCGATATATTAGATAAATAGTATACCTATTACCTAATTCTCATTGTTTATTAAATTAGATAATACTTCCTTTATGATTGTGATTACCCCTCACCACAAACAAGAATCGTATTCTTTATTGGTGAGGTATAACATATAAAAAAATTGAATTGTTAATATTTAGCTATCATTGTAATAAAATATTATATTATTTTATCAATTAAATAAAATTTAAAAAAGTCAATTTTCTAGAACTGGTTCAAAGATACGCCTCAAAATGTTCCCTTTTTCTTAGTTATGTGGTACCCACGTGTTAGCTGCGTATGTGAACGCTGGTCTAATAAGCGTTTGTAGACTAATATATTTTCGTTTCTGGACAACAGTCTGGATTTTATTTGCTTTTGTCGGCGGAAAAAACAGCAACTCGCGCTCACTATACGTTTCTGGATCTCCTCTGTAGTTCCCTGTTGTCCCTCCTCTGTTATCAGGGAACCTAGGTATGTAAATCTTGGTACCGTAAAATAGAGAGCCAATCATCCCTTTGCACGGTGTTAGTGCCCGCACTAGCGCGTATTAAAAATTCGGTTAAATGTATCCCCGCTCTCCTCACCTACCTTCCGCAAGCACAGGGCCGCTCAGTTCGAAAAACGCCGCCAACGCAGAAACAGGTATCAAAAACGCGACCGCCGATCAAAACACCTACCGCCTACCGCTAATGTAAAGCAAAGATTTGCCTAACCACGCGAGTGTTATCCTGCGACTACGGAAGACACCTCGCCGCTTGTTGTCTGGGATGATAAAGCGACAGAAGAAAGGAGAACCAGCGTCCCGAAGGAAGAATAAGGTGAGTGCTTGCCTCCTGTCCCATCATTTATTTATTTATTGATATTAACGGACATAGTCCAATAAAATATAATACATAAAATGAACAATATATAATACATCAGAATTAAAATTATAGCAATTTAAATACAAAAGCAAGGACAAATGAAAATTACTAACAAGATGGAGACAAGATCTGGACTATCTAATCAGAGATTGTTTAAATCTGGACAGACTTACACTAAAGAAGTCCAGATCCTGTCTTGAATTTATAAGACGACATAACCGTGACATGGAAGCATGAAATCCATACTTGGTTTTATGATGGCTAAGGAACAACAGTTCATTATTTCTGAGTCTACGGGAAGGGATATTGAATTTTATTTGGCCCAGCACGAAGGCACATCAGTGTGGCCGTTTAATATTTTGAATATGGTGATTAAGTCAGTGTTTTCACTACGTTTTTGGAGGTTATAAATTTTTTAAATTGACTCAATTTCACTGTACGATTAGTCTCCTCTATCCAAGCCCATCATCCATGCGACTTTTCTTAAGAAACGATGTTGCACGGATTCGATGTGACTTGTTCGGTTTGTATAGAAGGGAGACCAATTGTTTGGTTTATAGAAGGCAGATCATACCGTTACATTATCTCCCAAACACATGGCCTTTGTGGTCTATTCTGCTAGGCACTCCGCTATATCTGTCTTGGTCTTCCCTGCGGTGACAATACTGTTGATTCAGCATGAGGGCTTTGTGCGTACCATTCTCCAGTTACGATATGGTCCGTAAACTTTTGCGCGAGACTTTATTTTCTTCCATTAAAATGTTAATCTATTTTGTTAGACCCGTGATAGAGTAGAGACATATACACTGAACGATATATAATATATCGAGTATCTTGTTGGTCTTGTAGTTAGGACACTCGCCTCGTGGTTCAAAGGTCGCGGGTTTAAACCTCACTCCAGACCAGCAAGTTAGTCCTATTTTCATAGCACAAGCGTTTAGCTTAGTTTGAAAATAGTAAGAATATTGATGTGACACGTATTCCGTGTTCGCATCTCTATATTAATACTAAATTATAATAATAACACTTCCAGAATTTAGGAAAATTTCTCTAATTTTGTGAAACTTATCCGTGTTAGAGCGTGAATTAATATATAATATTCATAATTAAATTCAACAACATGATTAATTTTGTATGTCAGATAAAAACATTAAAATGTTCGACAAGTGGAAAATGTTTCGCAATTCAAACGCTAAACTTCTTGTTGAGACAGCATTTAGGTACCTGCAAATAAAATCGGTAGGTAATTCGTTGAGAACTAAAATTTTAATTCTAGATAAGTATTACGTATTCATATTCAGAGCCGTCTCAAGTACATTGGGCGATGGGGCTAAATGAAAATTCTCTTTTTTCAACAAAAATGTAATCAATCAACTACTGTACAACTACTACAGGTATAGGTTTGCCGTCGTAACTATATAATATATATATATAATATATATATATTATATTAGATATATATATATATGTTAGTATTGATTTCTTTGGGGGTAACCCGCGTCAAAATCTGGTCCTCAGAAGGACCATTCGTCAACCGACGTTTCGCCTGAATCACAACAGGCATCTTCAGGTTGCTTGTTAATAAATTTCCGTCACGAGGGGCAGTGCGAACACGTCCGTTCGTATCGGAAGCTTATTACCAAGTGAGGTCTGGTAAGTCAAAGTCTAAATTTGGGTACTGTGGTCATTATTGGCCTTAATGATTTTCGGGAATTCTGTATTTAATGTTGGGTGTTCCCGGCCGTTGCTGGCCTTAATGGCGTTTGTTTGGCTCCTTGCGATGCGCTTTGTACTTGATGTTGCTTCTATTGTGTCGGTGGTTATATTTAATTGATTTTTGCGCGCTAATAAGAAATCAATACTAACATTTCTAACACCCGTGAAAACCTTCATTATAACATAATTAACCTCTATGGGGAGGAAGTCTATGGTGAAACAAAAAAGTTTGAAAAGTTAAAGTCTAAACGTGCTAAACTCCTATGTGATCTCGCTTTTTTAACTCGGTGTCGTGATAAAAATGTTGTGCCTGTGTGTTTTCAAGTGAATCGACAAGACAGCAGACATTCAGTAAGTCAAATTTTAACTAAAACTAGCTTTGCCCTCGTCAGAAATGAAATCAAGTATATTCGTTTTAAACTCGATACTGTAAGTAAAGAAATATTATATTCTCATATCAAACTTGCTAATACTTTGCATCCATTCTTATGGGATCAGTTAGACAAACTAGTAGATTTTAGAATTGAAAACAATAAACTAATTAATACCAATCGCCAAATCAACAAATTCAATCGCCTTCAAAATAAAATTAAAAAGCATGCGCCTCAACAAACATTAGATTCGAGTAAACTTATCCATAATTTAACGGATTTAAAATTAAATTCTGATATGATCTCAATCCTATCTAAAGGTTTTAATTTTGGTGTGGTACCTCCTAAAATACCAAATGAGAACATCATTACTGGAATAGAATCCGCGGTATGCAGACTAACTGATAATATAGCAGAAACAATCCGCCAGGAATCGTATCACATTCTTAGAAAATCTCATCCTCCTAAGAGTAACATTACTAAAAACGAAGCCCGGGCTCTCAAAGAACTTCGCACAAACACTAACATAGTTATCCTTCCAGCTGATAAGGGAAATGCCACTGTCATAATTAAGAGCGAAGATTACCACTCTAAAATGAGCAATATCCTTAAAGATCCGGCGTATAAGCTTCACAATAACAATCCAATCACGTACCTTGAGAAGACTACAAAAGCAAAAATAGTATCATCTGAACTGAGTGAAGATTTAAAGAAATCACTAATACCACGTGAAAAATCATCCCGCTTTCCTAAATTGTATGGTTTACCAAAAATCCACAAAAAAGACATTCCACTCAGGCCTATAGTCAGTTCAGTAGGGTCGCCACTCCAATCATTGCCAAAGTTCCTTGCTAAATATTTACAACCTAATTTAGAAAAAGCAGACTCTTTCGTCAAAAACTCGGAACATTTCGTGAAAATAATAGAAAGTCAAAAGCTGGATAAAAACGATATTCTGGTCAGCTTCGATATTGTATCTCTATTCACTAATATACCTATCGATGAAGCACTTAATACAGTAAGAGAAATTTGCCAACCCCCGGAAGATATAATAAACTTAATAAAACATTATTTAAATAATACATTTTTTATCTATGATGGTAAAACTTACAAACAAATTAAAGGGGCTCCAATGGGTTTATCACTTTCACCATCAATTGATAATCTGTTTATGACAAAGTTTGAAAAAGGTCCATTGGAAAATTATTTTTTAAAACCTAAACTGTGGATAAGATACGTAGATGACACGTTCGTAATATGGCCTCATGGATTGAATGAACTAAATAAATTTCTCGACAATCTGAACGGTTTACACGAAGACATAAAATTCACTATGGAAATGGAAAATAACAATGAAATACCTTTCCTTGATGTCCTAGTGCTCAAAAAAGATAACGGCAGTCTCGGCCACACTGTTTACAGAAAGGCTACGCACACAGACAGGTATCTCCATGCATCTTCTAACCATCACCCGGCGCAAATTGCAGCAGTTGCAAATACATTGGTGTCAAGAGCAATAAAAATATCCGACTCCGACCATCGTAATGAAGAAATAAACCATCTTAAAAATAGCCACAATGTAATGGATTCTCTAAACAAATAGCTAACAAAGTAGTTAAACGCCAGTCGGACATTGAAAATAGAAATAAAACAGTTAAAGATATTACGGAAAAACCTTTATCAACAGCCTTTTTACCATATATAAGAGGGGCAACAGATAAACTCAGCCGTCTACTTAGAAAATATAACATAAGAACGATATTTAGGACTGAAAACAAAATATCTAGCCTTCTACGCAGTGTAAAAGACAAAATACACCTAGAGTCCCATGGTGTATACGAAATACCATGTGGATCGTGCGACCAGACATATGTTGGAAAAAGCAACAGAAAGATATCTGCTAGGGTTGCTGAACATAGAGTTGATATGACCAACAAAAAACTAACATCGTCGCTTGTCCAACACACGCTCGAAGAAGGCCACAGCATAGACTTTAATAATACACGAATAATAGCGAACGTCCAAAACGAAACAGTAAGGATATTTAGAGAAGCTATAGAGATATATAAAAGAATAAATATTATCAACAATAGAGATGATGGTATACGTCTCCCAACGGCATGGAAAAGCATTTTATTCAACAGTAGATTTCTTAGTAAAAATAAAAATAATATATTAGCGCGCAAAAATCAATTAAATATAACCACCGACACAATAGAAGCAACATCAAGTACAAAGCGCATCACAAGGAGCAAACAAACGCCATTAAGGCCAGCAACGGCCGGGAACACCCAACATTAAATACAAAAATTCCCGAAAATCATTAAGGCCAATAATGACCACAGTACCCAAATTTAGACTTTGACTTACCAGACCTCACTTGGTATTATTACTTGGTACAATTGGTATTGGTATTGGTATTGGTATTGGTGGCTTATGCTTCCGATACGAACGGACGTGTTCGCACTGCCCCTCGTGACGGAAATTTATTAACAAGCAACCTGAAGATGCCTGTTGTGATTCAGGCGAAACGTCGGTTGACGAATGGTCCTTCTGAGGACCAGATTTTGACGCGGGTTACCCCCAAAGAAATCAATACTAACATTTCTAACACCCGTGAAAACCTTCATTATAACATAATCGTAGTAATCGGATTTTTACGAAAACGAAAACGCAATGATCGATGGTTCAAATGAAAGATTTCTGTAATCCAAGTTGATACAACTAACCAAATCGTGTGGAATGAATGAATGAAGAAAAGATTATAAGAAAGTGCACGTCAAGAACTTTGGTTTGCTTGGTCTAGCGGAAAGATACTTTTCACCCAACGATCTGGGTATCGAGCCTCGCGCCAAAAGTCACCGAATTCCTATTAATTTATCTTATTTTTATTTTTTATAACACAAACCATGTATACCTAGCAAAGATTTTTTTATCCAAATTTTATTTAAGAGAAATCAATAATATTTTAAACCACATTAAACTTGTTTTCGAAAAGCCACATATCTTAAAATTTAAATACCCAACAGGTAGGTATATATTTTTTTTTGTGAATTCAGCATCTAAAAGTTACTTGAATAAAATTTGAACTAAAAAATAAAACATACCTAGTACTCTCAGGTGACTATGCATTCTTTACATACAAGTAATGTTCATACACAACCATGAGCTAATAGTGTCATACTAATAGCACTCACTCGATTTTTTATTTATTTACGTATGACTTTAATGGCACAAACATTATCAGCTACATTCTTATGGAAAAAATTTCTTATCTGGGGAAATGCTGGAACTGCCTTTAATATTAATTCATGGAGTTAGATTGACGAAAATGATTAGCGTCCAGCCTATAAGATTGACATCTGTCAAACACAAAGGATTCCTATCAGCGCGGTCTCTGGAATTCAATTCTCTGGAATTTACATTAAATTAATGTTAATTGTATCCCAGATTCCTTAAAGGAGCATTATAACAATGGACTTATACCTAAAACTACAGCTTAAGATAATTTTGATATAATATCTGTTTATATATTTTTTGTTTACCAACGGACTTAATCAGAAAAATATTTGGGTATTTTCTTTGTTCGATTGTTAATGCAACTTAAAATTTCAATTTTTTATTAACTTAACTTTAATTATTTCAACATTATCACGTTACCCTCGTTTAAATTTAATTTTTTACATTCTCTCCCAAATTGAATTGTTTCCCGTTACTCCTCTGCTTTTTTCTTATACATAGTTATTAGCAAAAAGCATTAGGTTTTCATCAATTTCTATTGCTATATATTAATGTAGGAAAATAAATATTGTACAGCCAATTCTGTATACATAAAATTTCATAACAATCTAACTAAAGATGGTGGCGTTTCGTATTTTGGGTTTATTTTATTTATTCGTTTAAGCATACACAGTTAGTACAAAATTATATTCCTGTTTTTACATTTGAGTAGTTAAAAATCAAAACCTACCTAACTTCAATGACTATTTTTTTGGACAATCGAAGGAAACAGTATTACTTCTTGTTTATAACTTGAATAAGCTAATTTTTAACAAGCAATAACTTCAAATTGATTCTTGATATGATACTTAACTAGTAGGTATTTTAAATGTACGAATGAGCTTAAAGAATATATATTCATTAAAATCTAAAAATAACAGTATAATGGTTGGGTATATTTTGATATAAACTCAACGACTCATTTTTTTTCCAGTAATTTACATTATTTTTTAGTGTTTTTATGTAAAAGATACTCACTGTCTCCATCAATTTAAAATATTCACAAAACTTTATTATATTATATTCATTGTCAGTTTTAGGTATAGACATACAATAATTATTATAATGTATGATAAACTTTGTTTTCGAATATCTCGGTCGATGACAGTAGGTACTTTCCAAATCGTGTAGTTAGTATTATTGAAGTTGTATATTAAACATTGAAGCTTAATAATTATGATGCTATTATTTAATTTTTTTACAAGTTTTTTTTGCTATTTACGTTGACCTATAGGCATGTTATTAGTCTATTGCAAATATGTATGTATAGGAAGGCGTCAGGAACCACTCGACTGGTGTGCTGAATTATAAATGAAATATTTAAAAAATATTAATTTTCAAAAATTTTCAGGGCTGCCTAAGGAGGTCCGTATATATTGGTAAATTTTTTCTCATGAACTTGAGCTCGCGGAGAATACACGTTTAACAAAATTCTAATTTTACTGCACGACATTTTTGACACTGTACCTAATTTGTGTTGTGGTATATTGTATTATAATTTTGTATTTGTACATAGGTATTAATATTTTTATGTCTATGTGTATGGAAAATGTATTATAGAAGACTGCATTCTGGAACAGTCAGTGATATTTAAGCTCTAAGGTAGGTACTAATACCTACTAATTAATACCTACAATCTGGGATTTCTCAGAACATCTCTCTCGTACTATTTTTCTTATCATAAATATGCCTAAATTGTTGTGATCTTCATAGCGGGAAATCAATTCATTAGCAATTGAAAAATGTGTTTCTCAACAATTTAAGCGATAAGATTTTCAGTACATATTTTCCTTTTCTTCTGTCAACCTCGACAATTTCTTCGTCTTAGGCCCGGTTGTTTCAAGTTCGATCAAAGTAAGCGTTCTTTTAAAGCATAGATTTTTACGTTCTCCACCAATCAGACGATCCGTTTTCGTAAAAATCTATGCTTTTATCGACCGCTTACTTTGATCCAACTTGAAACAACCGGCCCTTAGTGTGGAGTGTGTCTTAGTTGGCTAACATCGGGGATATTTTTACTTTGTCGTTAGTCGCACTATCAATAATGAAAATACGTCTACTTCCTAAACTGCGTTTCTTGTATTTTCGGTGAATTATTTCGTAATTTTCTTTTCTCACACTTGAAAACGGACTGTTTCATTCATCGACATCTGTTTACTTAAAAACAAATTCTTCGCATTAGACGCATTACAGGAATTAAAGGTTTGCGTCCTCGTTTAAAATTATGTATTTCTTTGCAGCTACAACAGATGTCAGTCTTGCAGATTTCAGGCCGTATTCAGAAAATAACAAAACAAAACAAGACTTATTTTGGTGATTTTTTACCCCAATACTCAAAAAGGCTAAACTTTACTTTATGGCGTCACTCCGATTTTCATAAAAAAAGTATCCTGGTGTAGTTGAGTGCCCTGACGAAAATGAAATCAAATTTTGGCGCTCGTAAGTATTTAAAAAGTTATTACACTTTAAAATTTGAAATTCATTCATACATTTGACATTTCAATAATTTCATCTATATGACGCAAAAGAAACTGACTGAAATTCTTTAAAAAGATTATTTTTTTAAATAAAAATCATTAATACCAATTCGATAAAATCGGAGTGACGCCATAAAATAAAGTTATATCAAAAATAGACAAGACGTAGATTTGCGACAGTCTGCCTTTTTCGATGTTTACTACACCAACACTCAAAAATAGACGGGACATATTTATTTATGGCCGTGTAATTACTTAATTAATTTACATTTAGGACTTTTGCAATTTTATATGAGACCTTTGGAAAGTATCCATGAATTTACATGTTTATTTGTTGTCGAAGCCTTATATATAATTATGTAAATCAGTCCTTGCAATGTGGAGTTTTATATAAAATGTAAAATTGGAATTAAAACATTGTATTGATTTTATTTTTTTACTCTGGCAGTGAATTTCCATGTCTAGCAGCCTATATCAAGCACGGTAGAAGACTTGAGTTCCTAACTTTTTGTTTTGATAGCTATTGTCATGTTACTTTTAAATATTACCTTAGTATTAATTTCATGTATGATGTACCCGTCTTTCAGTTTTTTATTATTTAGTCCTGATTTGCTCCAATCTAGTTTGCTAATGATGGATTCCAGAATGACTATAAATATTTTTGGAGATTGTGGGTCTCGCCTTTCTACTAGAAACATCTTTCTTTGGGAGATTCTTATAGCGGAGTTTCCTTTTGTACTCTCCTTTCTATGGCAAAACTTGGACTGAGGGTTTGTAACTTAAATATACTTGTATTATCAATGTATGTACTTTTAATGACTTCTTTTTATTTATCTTCTACTCTTTGTTCATTCAAGCTTTCCCATATACTTGTGTATGACATCGTATCAAATTCTTACATAAGTATTTAATAAAAGCAATGTATAGGGGTCTACGTTGTTCTTGATATTTTTCCGTAATTAATTCAAATGTGTGGATATGGTCAATTGTAAAAAACCCTTTCTTAGCCTGCTAACTCTATGGGATGCTTTACTTCCAGTGCAGTATTAATTATTATATTTATAATTGGTAACTTGGTAGCAAATTTATAGGTCTATAGTTGCCAATATCCTTTGGAAGTTTATTAACATTGTTTGAATTAACAGCATAGCCAGATCTTTAGCTTAGTATACCCATGTATCCTTTGGTTATTTGATACTACAAAACCTTTGATACTACAAAACCATTTTGACATTTAGCATTTCAGATTAGAATATTTTGAAATAAATCCCTAGTCGGATGTTTAATTACCATTACAGAAATTGAAGCTTTGCGCCCTCGCTTTAAGTAATATGTTTCTCTATAGCTACAGTAAATGTACACTTTTATAGGTTTTAGATAATAATATATTTTTGCAATAGTATGTTCTTTATTGTCTTTAATTCAACTGCATGGAAGTGTGCAAAATACTATTACAATATATGAATTTATGTAAAATTCATAGTCAAGTCCTACTTAAGTCTTACGAAGTAAAGGATAAGTACATCAAAATTGCAATTGAACATCTCAAAGCATGCTAAAACAAAAACAGGACAATCGAGACTCATCTGCAACGTACTGAAATTATAACGACTTACCACAATAGACAAGACAACTAAATTAAACAGATTTAAAAAATAAGTGAAAAATATACTAAGAAGTAACAATAAATTTTAATTAATTAAAATTTGAAATTAATTTTTCTTATCTACATGTTTATACCTACTCCTTCATGTAAGTAAATTGATACATAATACCTATTCATAGTCCCCTTAGGCCCGGTTGTTTCAAGTTCGATCAAAGTAAGCGGTCGATAAAAGCATAGATTTTTACGAAAACGGATCGTCTGATTGGTGGAGAACGTAAAATTTCAGTTTAAACTCTACGCTTACTTTGATCAAATTTGAAACAACCGGGCCTTAGGCCTCTCGTAAATAAAAATTACAGGAATCTGTGGTTTGCGCCCTCGCTATAATGTTTCCCTGTAAAAACAATAGATGTCGGTTTTATAGACTAGGGTTATATATTTATGAATGCTAGCCTAGGCAATGTATTTATTGTCTGTAACGAGTCTGCGAGGAAGCGAACGGAGTTATTATACATAATTTAGAAATAGAGGCAGGTATGATAGAATTTGAGATAAATGGTACAAGTTTGGTGTGCGAGATTGAGCCGCGCGCGGAGCAGGTTACGCGGGCACCTCGTCTGGCGCGGAGTCGCAGAGCGGCGGTGGAGAGGTCATTGTTTCCCCCGGCCGCGTGTGGCTGCGAGCGCCCGTCTGCTCCCCGAAGGTCAGATCGTGACGCTTTTTGCGGCCCACCAAACTGAACAATATTACACGAGCGGACGCAGCGTACGAATTATTCATTTACCAGATCCAGACGCTTCCAACTGCGGTTCGGCTGAAAATGAGACTATCTGCGGCCGGCGCGCGATCATATGAAGACCCCATGGCAAGAAGTTGTTAACTAACATTTTTGTCAAAAATGAGTTAATTAGCCGTCTAAACTAAATATTGTACGCTCTTTTCATTGGAAATAAGTTCAGAACTTAAAAATAATTAGAACATGTTCAAATCATAGGGATGTTAACATGTTAACTACACTTTTTCATAAAAATCAAATCAGTTACTATTGGGAATAACATGTTATCTTCAATAATAACATGTTCATGCCATCGTTCAGAAATTAACACGCCTTTTAATTTGATTGGAATATTTATGGTTAATATAAATTTTACTTTGGCAGTACTGTCATATATTTGTTTTTATTTAAAGACTATTATAATATGTACGTATATATATTATTTTTCAATAACTTTAAATGGTACATACCATGTTTTGTATTATTAATTAACATGCCAGGTATTTTGTAATTTTGGATAATGGATGGTAAAAACGGATAGCATTTGAAGGGTTGTTTGATGTTCGTGTTTTACCAATTTAAAAAGGTGTTATTCTATTAAAAATGAGTTCCAGAGGCGATAAAATGATTATTAACTATATTTTTTTAGGGAAAATTAGTATATTTTTATGCATAAATGCGTTTTTTACTCTGTAAATACTTTTTTGATATTTTAGTGACATAAATCAATAAAAATTAATATTGAATTAGCAATAAAATATATTTTTCAAAGGCGAAATGTAGATGTCTAATTATCTCAAATGACTTGAATGTTAGTTAACTTCTTCCCTGGGGTCTTCATTTGGTAATACTCGTACGCCAACATACAATATAAAACTCACAGTGGTGATAATATAATACGCTGTAGCAATTAACTTAAATATAGACCAAAAATAATAAATTGGTGAAAAAACTGTTGAAATCTGTCAATAAATAACAGAGAAAAATAACATTAAAGTTAGTGTATTTTAGCGCGGAATGATTGACTTTCAACTCGCCTGTGACGTCACGTGTCCGCATAGCCGGGCGCCGGAGCACGAGAGATGACGTCACACGACTTCACCTGACGGAACAAAAATATTCGCGCAAAACGCAAATATAAAATTATATAACTTTGTTAGTTTTTGAGATATCTTAATTTTACTATCAGACTTTTGTTCAATTTTAATCAAATTTTATTTCCATTCGTTGGGAAAAAAGGAAACTTCTCCATTGTTAGTTGTAGAAACACGCTTCCTTATGGCCGGTTGTTTGATCAGATGAAATAGTAATAGTTAAGCAAAATGCATAGATGTTAGCGAAAACGGGTGGTTTGACTGGTATAAACAGACAAACATCTCTGCCTTTTTTCATAATTAATTATTACTACTGATCATACAACCGGCAACCTGTTTTATTATATTATGAAGGCAAAATAAGTTTATAAAAATACGTAATTCTCTATGCATATATAAAATATATAAATCTCTATTATGAGTAGCTTGTATTGTATTATATAAATATTGGTGAAAAGTCAACAATACTATGGTTTTGGTGTATAATGTTGTGAACATAGTAGTGTAGTGTTGGTCCTGACGAAGAGACGGGTACGTTTCGAAACCGGTATATTTAAAATCTGGTAGTAGTTTATACAAATTTAACTAACACTGTTATAATGTCTAACCACAAATTTAATGCTTTAAATATTAAAAATATTAATAAATTCTTGTAACTTTCTTGTACTGTAAAAGTCCACTAGGGCGTTGATTAATAAATAAATACATTTACAGTCGCAATGATAAAGCCATGTATTCACTAGGGGATAAATCGCGAAACATTTCGCTCGGCATGTCGCATCAACATCTACGCTCATGTTTCGGGGACAATGACGCGGACATTTGACGTGTACACACCGGGACTCGCATATCTTGTCGCGGAAATGTAACTCGATGAGGTTACATGATGACAGCTGCGGTATCTCATTTGGCGAAAACGGGGTTCCAAGCAATTCGAAATGTTTTTTTGGGGTCGCAATTTCAAATTAACAAGATTTTAATGTCGTAAATTGAATATTATTAAAAACAAGGTCCTTTTTGAAAATAATTATTGTTTTTTTCCACACGTCGCGGAAATGTCGCCCTATGAGGTTATGATGAAAACTGCGTATCTGTTTATGTTAATGAGTTTATCGAAACGTAAGAGGAGAAAAAAAAGGAGAATGCGAAATTAATTACTGCAAAGAGAAAGAAGGACGGACATTCTATGCGATCTTCGATCGATACAGCTCGATGAGTTCAAGAACAATTTCGTTCCCCACATTGTCATCTTGACAGATACAGCGCATGCGTATTCACTTGTAAACATACCACGTGGTACTGACGCTCCGCGTAATGTTGCAGTGAGCTCGCTCGGGTACCGTGCGCATGGCAACGTTGCCACGGCACGTAGAAATGCCGCGCTATGTTGTGCGCGACGTCGCGGAACAGTGCACGACGTTGCAACGTCACGTAGACTCTGTGCCGCGCGTGCTGTTGAGGGACAATTTGTCCCCTAGTGAATACATGGTTTAATTCTAAATGTAGGTACAAACTGCTGAAGATGGATGTTACGTGTGTCTCGTTGGCAGCGCGACGTACGAATGTCTCAATCCCGCAACCGTCCTGCAAATCCAACCACAGCAATCTATCTACGGTTAATAAACATAAGATTCTTCCAATTTTTCGACCACATAACGCGTACGCGACGCGATTCGCCACGCACGCGGGGATGAAGGAGTAATTTGTGGAGGGAAATGTGACGAGTGACGAGACGAGAAGTGGACTGTATGGTCGAGAGAGGAAGGAACATTTCGACTCACCTTTGTCTCTCGGCGCCCCTTCCAGCTGTCCGGCGGTAACGAGATGAGAGAAGTGTCTATTTGTAGACTTAAATACAGGAAGAGACGAGAATTTAGAGGGCAGGAGGCGAGAAAATCTGTCTTGTCAGTTCAACAGCGAGAAAGCAAGTCTTGTCGAAACGAAAAGGTAACTTATACTCATCGAAATGAAAAGGGTAACAGGTATATGGAGATGGGATTAATTTCGATAGAGACAAATCTGTGTTGCCACATAAGGAAAAAACAATATTCCGTAAATTCGATTTCTGTGCCAACGTGACGTCACGAATATCGAACACAATTCGTGAAAGTGACAACCAAAATATGTGATTATTCCAGCCGAAGAAGACCCGAGCGAATGAAAGAGAGGTTGGACTTAGCTGTGGGGGCGAACCAATACCATGGGGGTGCATTACATGCCTTGTCCTATATGACTGAGTCGGTCATATATCCATCCTGAAGGAGGTTTAACAAAATATATAAAACAAGACTTTCAAACCTTCACTGTCTGCCTAATAAATAATAAAATTAATCTATAAAGTTTAATGTAATGTACACTTATTTTATAGAGCAATTACTGCAGCAGATGTAACAGGTTTCAGGTCAAAACTCGACGGAAGGCTCGTAGACACCTTTGAAAGGAAAATTCTTTGTATAATTTACGGCCCCATAAATAACAAAGGGTGTCTGGTGACAAACATATAACATGGAAATTTACTACTTGCATCGAGACCATTATGGTCAAAACCATTAAAATTGGAACAAAACATAATCATCTCTCTTACGTTCATATTATAATATAAGTTTACAGTGACGTTACTTATTAGATATGTATGTTCAAGTACATCATATCTTGGTAGAAATTCAACTACGTCTCATTTATAGCTCATAAAAGTGGATGAATCAAATTGTTTTTAAAAATATTTTACAAAAATGTTTAGCACCCCTGATGCAGATGAAAAACACTCGATTAATTTGCTAGTTATTAATAATTTTTGCAGCATTTCAGTATTCTATAGGGCTTATTAATAGTCCCGAAGAAATTTTGAGATAACTATAATATATTAATGTTTTTTCCGCGCGAAAATGTTGAAATACTCTGCTTCGGTTGATAAAAACATTTGATTGCAAATCCCGGGGGCCTTTTCGATGTGTTGTTTTTTTTTATATGCTACAATTATATATATATATATATATATATATATAGGGTGTAACAGAGCTAGTCCACAATACTTTACAGGTGGTTACTGCCTTAATTATGAGTCGAAAATGTTCAAGCAACCATGACATAATGCAGATACTAGAAACTCGTCCCCCTCCCTGATCATGTACCTATATCATGTGTATTATATACATCACGAGCCCCTTTATGTCTATGTTAAAGCTAAATTTGGATCAATCGGTTAAATGATGTTTTTCATTGTCAAATTGATTTATCTATGATTATGTCCTAGTTGTGTTATCCTTTAATTGAGGGAGACATTTAACTATTTTTTTTTGTATTTCATCTTACCAAGCAATTGTGTCTCCCTGTTGGATGACCGAATTAAATTAAATAAAAAATAATATCTTGTCGCTCTAGTCGCCGGTTTCGCTAGTATTCGTTTTTACAATAAACTGTGTTCCGCAATGGCGTCGTCCCATATATATATATATATATATATATATATATATACAGATTTTGGTTTTCGGATGTTTCACTAATTTAGTCAACATTTCCAACGTTTTAGTAATTTCCAATTCACCGTAAAACGTCGAAAGCGGTGGTAAATATTTGATTTTGTGTAATTCTTACAGTTTCTACAGCCTCGTAATAAAGAATATTAGTACGATTTGGTAAATGTAACAACATCTACTTTTACCCATTTCGTGTAATGATTATTTATAGCCTGTAAAAAAGGATAGGATGTCTGTAGACTCTTTGTCACGTCCGTCAACAATCCGAGATCAATAAGTTCATCGAGAGCTGGGGTCGTCCGCCCAAGGTGACGGCTTAATTATTTACCTGGGCGTGTGGAAATACTATCGCGGTTAGCCGTTGAGTACTGGTTCAGATGTTGATACTTGCAATTCCAACCGTATTTCAAGACTGAACATTTCATAGAAATGATCACAGTGCGGTGGGCTGGACTCGGACCTGCGAGCCACTTGTTAATATGTGAAAAGTTTAAATAAACAATGAAGTACGTTATGTACAGGGTTATTTCGAAAACATTAATAACCTCGCAGGACTATACGCCTCCCTTGATTATGAATCGAAAATGTACAAGCTATCATGACCTAATATCAATAGATATGGAGATATGCACATCAAAGTGTGCATTTTTTTTTCAATATTTCTGACTTATTTTTTGTAAAACGTTGGACTATCATTACAGTAACTCATATTGATTACGAAAAATTCATTCGTTTCAATTCAAGTTAAATAAAATGAAAAAAACCCTGAAAAATTTCAATTGGAATGTTTTCCAATTGGAATTTGAAGATTTTTATTTTTTTATTTGACTTGTATTAAAGGGAATGAATTTTTCATATTCGATACATATTACTGTAATGATCGTCCAACGTTTTACAAAAAATAAGTCAGAAATATTGAAAAAATGCAAACTTTGATGTCGCATATCTCCATAACTATTGATACTAGGCCATAATAGCTTGAACATTTGCGACTCGTAATCAAGGCAGGAATATAGTCCTGCGGGGTTACTAATGTTTTCCAAATAACCCTGTAAATCTTCCCTGTATATTTTGGATTTATTTCGAGGTACAAAAGTGTGATCAAAATTAAATGAGATGCAATGAAACAAATCTGCCAGTATGCAATTGATGAAAATAGAAGGTAAATTGATAAGTGTTGTTGAAAGCATGTTTGTTTATGACAGAAGCAATCATCTATTGGCATTCAAAAGGTACGAGTGGCCGACAGGCCTTCCTAAAACCCACTGGACTGATGACATCTTTGAAAGCTTTGCGTAAATGCGTGTTAGTAAATGATAATTAAATTTAAAAAATGGGAGAAGCTCCGAAAGGCATTGATCCACTTATATTTTTCACTCCCCAAGTTAATATATATTATACAATTATCTAGAATTTCCAGCGAAATCTACATTCACTGCCTTTTGAATTGTTTTATAATTTTAACTACGTGTAACAAAATTTTAACTATAATAAAATTTTATTTGGTGGGTCTTCAGAGTTATATCCAAGTGATTTCTTGTTTGTCACGCGTAAAACCCATATCTGAGACTTTATTGAGCGCTCCAATGTGGTTGGGGCCGCACCAACCCATGCACACTTGGCGTAGCTGAGAATACTTTGACGGAGTGCGTAGTGTACCATTTTTGGAAGACTGGGATTCATGAATTTTGAATGTATGTATCGGTTTTCTAATTTTGGAGCTTGAACGTTCGATGTGTGGAGCCTTTTGTTCTTTTTTTATTCCTATGTTTAAAAGTATAACTCTAATATGTAGTCCTTTTGTGTTTGTGTTTTATTTCTTACGTGCAATATATAAATTTTAATTCCAATGCGTAGTCTTCCTAATGTTTAAACTTAAAACAAACTGTACAGGTAGTTGCTTCAGAACAGACCTTGTCTAGTGAAGCAACTATAATATGTATAAATTTAAGCGAAATAAATAAATAAATCTTTTTACTTTTTTCATATCTTTATTTATTCTTCTTTTCATTTCACTCGTGGGACTTCTATTATATACAGGGCCTGGTCAGGTCCAATCAGGCCCTGCACATTGAATCCTCGGTAATGTCAGATCTTAGGTGGTCGCTTTCGATTTCTTGTTCCATTGTACCACGTGTCTGTTTGACTATCCTTGATTTTATCTCTCCTCACTTTTGCTACTGACAGCTATTTTGTCTCTAGACCATTCAACATGGATTGATGTCTTAGGGATGTAGTGTTAAATCAGTACCATTTGCCTAAGAAGAATCCTTACATTTTTTGGCATCTTACGTGAGTAGACGGGAGCTTGGAGAAGCTTGTTGTGTTGGGCCACGTCGAAGACCGAAGAGGAAGATGCAGATCCCCCATCCACTGGACCTATCAAATGGAAAAGACAACAGACACTGATGACAGTCTTCAGACACAGTATAGTAAAGCATACAGTATGTTAACTTGGCAGTGTCCTTGAAATAAATACCTACGGCCGCTTGGTACTTAAACTTGGTTAAACACGCACCAGGGCTGCTCATTGACCGACTCATTGGGGTTAGGTACGTATTTGAAAATGCTATTTTAAATTGTCATGTTATCGTTTCATTAAATATTACTGCAAATTTTGTAAGTTTTAATTTTAATTATTTCTACTTGGGTTTTATATTATGTTTTAAAAGAAATTGTGAGTTAGTATGGAGGGAATGGAATAAACATGCATTTTTTGTTTTTTGCTTAGTTTAATAAATCCAAAACCTTTTCAAATTCTAGGAAGTAATAAAATGAATTATTTATTTATATTAGGAAGACTTACAGCAACAAACGAAAAAGGATAACAAATTACATATATAGAAATACAGGTACCCAATTATAGAAATATTATATTAGTTAAAAACAAACATCTGAATAAGCAACACGAAGTAATTTAAAATTGAACGAGCAAGAAAAATAATGATATAAGACTACCTTAAGATATAAGACTAAACAGAACAACCAAAAAATAAAGAATTATTTTACAACTTATTTACGAAAGCATAACATAAAAAATGTTAAAAATAAAGAATTAAATTTCAAATTATTTTTGTTGCAAAAGTAGTAAATAATAAAATTATTTATTTATATTAAGAATATCAACAACAGCAGATAAAGAACAATAAACAATTTATTTATTTATGATCGATAATTTCGTGACACAATTGACGTAAATGAATGCGCGGGAGCGTCTCACACTGCTTGCGCCCGTACGTTACTGCAGCCCTGCGGCGACTGAGCAGTCTGAAGTATACCGAGATTTCGAAGGGTGTCGTTTCGGCTGTTTGTATGAAGATATAATACTGTATGCTTTACTATACTGTGCTTCAGATCTGCATGATGCAGAGAAAAATGGGAGAGCATTGTCACGGAGCTCATGAAGATCGCGTCCTCATTCATGAGTTAACTGACGTGGATGATGTTGACTTACTGTGAATTAAAAATTGAAGGTTTATATTACGGTTGTTTAACGTATTTAGGTATTGAAACCTTAGAGTATATACAATCTATTGAAACATTAAATATTCTATATGAACCGTAATATAAACCTGTGTTCGATTCTTGACACTAGCAAATGTTTAATGGTGTTCTTTTAATGTTTGCATTGGGATAAAATATATTATCACGTATCGTGGCTGTGGGGGGAATTAATGAAAATGCTGGTAATGAATTAGCGATTTATTAATTAATTATTTTCATGTAAAAAGTCACCTTTAAATTTAACGCTATTCTTTAAATTAAAATATTTTGTAATTTATCACTCGTAAATAGACACTATATTATCGCTTTAAAACTTTATTCAATATTCACTAGTTTTCCATCCATCCAATATCCAGTTTTCGCACGTAATGTTCGCTTCGGTTTATTTCGATACAGATGCCTCATAACTAGTAGCAAAATCTTCAGCGGAGTCTTCTTTATGCAATTTTCAATAGAAACTGTTATTTGCACTTCGGGTGAAATATCGACAGTTACGGAGATAAGCGACATTGAAATTTTTATTAAAAAAAAATTATTTTCAGGAAAACGTTGAACTATCACTACAGTAACTTATATGGAATATTAAAAATTAATTCGCTTTGATACAAGTCAAATAAAATTATTAAAACCTTGCAGAAATTTTAAAATATTATTTTTGAAAGGTTTTTATCATTTTATTTGATTTGTATTAAAGCGAAGGAATTTTTAATATACCATATCAATTATTACTGTAGTGATGCTCCAACAAATATTGAAAAAATGCAAACTTTAGTTGTCGACATTTCATCCTAAGTGTAATGAATATTCTCTATTCAAAATTCCATGAAGAAAACTACTAGCTGTGAGATACTCTGTATATATTAGGTCCTTACATATGAAATTCGCGTTTTGCCGTACTGGCAAATTTGATCTCAAATATCTTCTCTTTGGTTAGGAATTCCAAATCCAAATTTATACAGCTATTTACTCATGTATTTGTGTTTTGAAAATTATAATTCATTTGTTCTTTCCTCAATTGTTTTATTCTTTGCGTCACTCAGTTTACAAAATGAAAAACTTGAAATATCGCGTTATTTACGAGTACGAGTTCCACCGTGGCACCAGTGCTGCAGAAACGGCTCGAAGGATTAATGATGTGTATGGCGACGGTGCCGCAAAAGAAAACACAGTGCGTTTTTGGTTCCAACGTTTTCGTTCTGGAAATTTCGACCTGCAGAACAAGCCCCGTGGACGGCCGGAGACCAAAGTTGATAATGAAGAATTGAAGGCTATTGTGGAAGCGGATCCATCGCAAACCACATCCGAGTTAGCTGCAGGCTGCGGTGTTAGTGATAAAACTGTTTTAATCCACTTGAAGCAAATTGGTAAGGTGAAAAAGCTTGAAAGGTGGGTACCTCACGAATTGAGTGAAGCAAATCAACAAACGCGCGTTGACTGCTGCGTTGCATTACTCAACCGGCACAATAATGAAGGGATTTTAAATCGAATCATTACCTGTGATGAAAAGTGGATCCTGTACGATAATCGGAAGCGCTCATCGCAATGGCTGAACCCTGCCGAACCAGCCAAACCATGCCCCAAGCGAAAATTGACTCCAAAAAAGTTACTTGTGAGCGTTTGGTGGACTAGTGCTGGTGTCGTTCACTACAGCTTTCTTAAATCTGGCCAGACGATTACGGCAGATGTCTATTGTCAGCAACTGCAAACCATGATGGAAAAGCTAGCTGCTAAACAACCGAGGCTGGTTAATCGCTCTAGGCCACTGCTGCTTCATGATAACGCTAGACCACACACTGCACAACAGACGGCTACCAAATTAGAGGAGCTTCAATTGGAATGTCTAAGACATCCACCGTACTCTCCGGACCTTGCCCCAACAGATTACCATATTTTTCGAAATTTGGATAACTTCTTGCAAATGAAAAAATTCAACTCCGATGGGGCAGTCCAAACCGCCTTCAAAGATTTTATTGATTCCCGTCCGAATGGTTTTTTCAGTAAAGGGATCGATGAACTACCTATGAGATGACAAAAGTGCATAGATAGCAATGGTACATACTTTGATTAAATAAATATATTATAATAAAAAAAAATCGGCTTTATGTTCCTCCCATACTAAACGCCAATTTCATATGTAAGGACCTAATATTATATATTTTATCCCAGTGCAAATATTAAAAGAACATCATAAATACATATATGCTAAATCTAGTGCAAATATAATATGTTTATCCAATATTTTGTTCTTTCTTTCTCTTTTGTTCCTTGTATAGTGTAAATCGTTGTTAAAAGAAATCCACTGATAACCAGAAATAGTTAGAGAAGAGGGACCCACCACACACCCAGGGCCATTCTATGAACAATAGCTCCCATATCGGCCCTACACTTCCGCCACCCATTTTCGGCATTTTTTAAAATGCTAAAGTGGCCGCACTCACCGCTCCGCCAACACTCATGGAAATGCGAGCGGGACGAGGAGGCGTCCACACAAAACCTCTTCTCTGCCTCCAAAGCGCAGGGACAAATGACAATTGAAACATACTTATCATCCTCTAAGTGGGAATTACAAGTTACGTATGTACCGGAAATGCTACAGTACAAAATATGAATGTACAATGTCCATAGTAATAAGTATAAAGATATAAACACAAAATGTAGACATACAACCAGATATGGTTAGTGGGGTCTCTGCCATAAAATATAAAATATCGCAGCGTCCACAGGAGAGCGCCGTATCGCCGCTAGGGTCAAGGACGTACATGACTTACCATGAAATACAAATTTACAATCTTCAAGTTATTTTTCAGTTTTCACAAAATGGTCAAATGCGCAACGCGTCCAATCACAGGGCTGAGCCGTGACGGAATACCTGAATGACGAATGTCCCCTCGATTGGCGCGGATACCGTGTCACACCTGCTCGCCAGATTGTATCTCGCATTCCACGCAGGTACCTCCCCGTGTCGATATTCGAAGAAAAGGGCGGGGAACCCTTGCCGGCAGCCTCGGGTAGCACCTACCGGCACCTACCAGCACCTATCGGCACCTACCCGCCTGCTGATTAGTATTCACGGATTACGGGTGTGCTGGCCGCGTGGGCCGCGGCGCTCGAATCTCGGACTGATGGGTGTAACAGAATTGGTAATTCGGAGTATACACAAATGGTAATTCGTTACAATGATATTTCGTCTACAAATTAGTGAGCGGGCCATTTTTATCAGACGATTAGATAAAAAGTGAATACCTAATGGAACGTGATTCAATAATAGTCTACGCCTGAATGGATGTCCGTGTACCTACTTCCATACATAGTTGTGTGGCAATCAATGTGGCCAGTTCTCAAATAGTCATAATTATTAGTTTGTTATTATTTTTTTTATATGGTACCTACCATTCAAGACATCGCCCCTCTTCCCATTCACAAAAATTATATATATACACGAGTTATCTCAAAAAGTAAATAATACTTCATCTCGTTACCACAATATTTATATATATATGTATATAGTAATATATAAAGAGGTAAAGTTTGTAAGTTTGGATGTAGGAGGTAATCTCCGAAACTACTCATCCGATTCCAAAAATTCTCCCACCAATATTTGGAATGGATTTTCAAAGTGAACATAGGCTATATATTCGGCCCGATTCTGAAAATAACCATGTCTGGATCTTTAAGATCTTTATCCGAACACTTAATAGACGATAATAATAATTAAAAATGTCCAGAGCAGATTTTGCTATTCTACGGCTCAAATACACTGTATTAAAATATGATATAAGAAAGATTGTTTCTTACAAACGTATAAATTTCTTCATCCACAGCGTCCAGATCAAATATCATGGCTAAACTTGTCATAACCGCGTATGGCGTTACCGCGTATTCAAATCTTCCCTTCCTGACATTTGACAGATATGTCTGGATCTTTAAGATCTTTATCCCAACACTTAATAGACGATAATAAAAATTAAAAATAAACGAGACAGCATTACGTCGGTGTTTGTTTCTGTAAGTTTCTACATGAGAGTGAGGGAAACATTTGACAAAGAGTAGAGGGAGGGAGAAATATGTAATTTGTTATCTGTCAAATGTCAAGATGGGAAAATTTGAATACGCGGTAACGCGGTCAAGTTTAGCCATGATATTTCATCTGGACACTGTGGATGAAGAAATTAATACGTTTGTAAGAAACAATCTTTCTTATATCATCTTTTAATACAGTGTATTTGAGCCGTTGAATTACAAAATCCGCTCTGGACATTTTTAATTTTTATTATCGTCTATTAAGTGTTGGGATAAAGATCTTAAAGATCCAGACATTGTTATTTTCAGAATTCGGATGATTATCCCGTTAAAATAAAAGGACTTTTCGTGGTGACCTATTTTACAACTTAAGTCGATGAAAAAATGGTCGAGCGATGCAATTTTAACAAACGCTGCATAAACGGTAAGAGATATTTAAACACTTCCTATAGAGAAATTGTAGAAAATTGAATTGATTTAGAAATCGTCTATAAAAATACATCGACAACATATATCTATATGTTAAGGTTTATACACAAATTGATAAAATATAACTAAAAGTTACTAAAAATCAACGCGTGCGGAAGCCGCGCGGGTAAGCTAGTTCAGTATAAACGTCAAACTTATGTATTGACTCTTTACAGAAATTCATGTCCGTAATAACTACTCGAAAAACTGCATCACACATTATAATCAAAGTATACCCATACATACCTACCGACACAAAGCACGATGCTAATAAAGGCTTTCTAAAAAAATCTAAAAAATAATAATTACTTCCTTCTTTCCTAGTGTACTGTATAAATAAAAGTCATGATGATTAATTACATGTAACAATGATAGTACTCTCTAAGGGCGGAATGTTTTTTCAGTAACAATAGTTAAAGTTAAGAAAAAGCTTATTTTTAAAAGTTAATTGAAAAAAGCATTTTCCTCTCTAATCAAACAAGAGGTTTTTTTTTACTTTTACTATTACTATCGATCAAACAACCGGTCCCAATTGAGGGATATACAATTGACGAAAATAGAGGGTGACGTGTTTGAAAACGATTATTTGGCAATAGTGGTTGTTTTGCTTTTTTTAAATTTTATTTCTTTCAGGAGCATTTTATCAAAAGCATTTCAATTTTAAAATCTTCACTCTGGCTTTAAGCTCGGTTAAATATATCATTATTTCATTTTCGTATACTAAATAGTGGCGGATTTTTTTCTATATACGTCAACTGTACTCGCTCAATTGTTTTACGCATAATAACAACGTGATGTTAGAAATGAGTAAACAAATGGTTAGCAGTCTAAGGCCCGGTTGTTTCAAATTCGATCAAAGTAAGCGTAGAGTTTAAACTGAAATTTTACGTTCTCCACCAATCAGACGATCCGTTTTCGTAAAAATCTATGCTTTTATCGACCGCTTACTTTGATCGAACTTGAAACAACCGGGCCTAATTGATATCTATATGAAACGAAACACTAAAAACTTTTATTTTAAAAGCAAAGTGTCTGATCACGATTTTATTTGGAGCATTGTTCTTTAATTCACCAACTTGGATAACGAAAGAATAGTTTTTCAAAGATTTTTTTTACCAATACCACGATACGGTTCCTTTCCTGACATCAAAGTGTAGTGATTCCAATACGTGCTATTCCAATTTACAAACATCAATTACTTAAGCTAACATAATACAATTACCAATCTTTGGTAAGTCTTCTCATCTCAATACGACTAACGCGCATTAAAAATGGTACCCGTCTGCTGCTGGGTTTACTCAGTACCGGGTTAAGAAAATAGGGCCTCAAATTCGGACCCATCAATAAATAAAATTAGGCCATTTTTAACCTTTATAAATTGTATATTCATTATTTTATTTTCAGGTCAATAACATCTTTAGCATTATCACGTGGCTAAGATATATTCTTATGCAAGAAGCCTTCTTAAGTAGGAGTTTTCGCCAGGCGATGACATATTGACAACCCCCTCCCGTTGGTTCTCCCTTCGCTTTTTCCTACATGTTCTTAGTAAGATATGGGAAATTTTATTTCTGTTGTAATAGTAGAGCTTAAGAGCTACATTATATTACGTACCCCGAAATGTTAAAAATTTTGGAGATGACTTCAACATTGAGGATAAATAAAAAAAGATTTTACTAATAAAAAGGAAGAAAGGAAAAATATTTAAGCACTGTGACTGATATGATATTAAAACAACTATTGTTGAATTATGTTTATTCTTCTTCTTTTTGTGCCTTCTCAGGTCCCCTCGACGTTGGTGATCACTGCGAAAACCTCTCTGTCCTGCGCTGTCCGGAACAAATCCTCTACCTATCTCTGCTGGTCCACTGTGCCAGTCCACTCTCTGATATTGCGCAGCCAGGACATTTGCCTTCTACCAACTCTCTGTTTTCCTTTTATCTTGCCCTCGAGTATTAGTCGGAGGAGGCGATATTTATCCCGGCGTAGCACGTGACCCAAATAAGAGACCTTCACTTAAACATTCGACAGTAGCTACAACTCGGTTGTCTCCAGCTCTCTGAAACACCTCCGGGTTTGAACGAATGCTTCGTATATCGTGGACCATACGATCCACTATACGAAGCATTCTCCGGCGTATCCACATTTCAAATACTTCCAACCGATTCATAACATTAACTTTATGTTTTGCCAGTTTATTTACTTTTGTTTTCTCGTGTTTGTTGCAATAAAATTGATAATTACATCTTAAAACATAAAATATCAAAACAGTGATAGCCAAAACCAATAAATTATGTTGGTAATGCTGAACTATTAACCTTGTCTTTCGGAGATTCGAGGTCAGGGGTAAATTACGCAGTGAGTTTGTAAATTAGAAAAAGTATTGTATAAATTATTCAATTCCGTTTCTCCCGGGCACTAGGCAAGTGTCTAAGGTGCCAATTCGGTCCTGGTATCACTAGGCGCACAGCTTTGTTTAAATCCCAGTTAAATATTTGAAACTTGTCAAGCAACCTGAGACGTAGACGGCTATGAATTATGACCAATTTCCGAGATCGTTAAATAATTTCGCAAGGTATTAGTTTACCGAATAGCTATATTCGAATTCTGAGAAAATCCTGTTTACGATGGTACTCCTGTTCCCTCGCCACAGGTTAGACTCGCAGGCTTTTGAGAACAACCACGTATATGGTAATCAGAATAATATTATTTATTATAAAATGTAGAAATAAGGTTGCAAGAAATGCGTTAGATAAAAAAATATATTTATTTATTAATAAAAATAAAATATTTTGTTTAAAGTCACTATTTATTGTTTAATTCACTTTTAACGGGCCCCCTTTTATTATTATTTTTTAAAAACAATGTAGTTCAATAACTAATTAGAAACTAATATTAAAACAAATTTAAAAGGTAACTATACCCAAAAAGTATTTTGTTATTTTTAATATTTAATTAGCTATTCACACTTTTTCTAATTTCTAAAATTCCTAATTTATCTAACTATTATCCCATGTTAATTATATTATATGTAAAATATTTCCTTGTTAATGTCAAAAAATGCTTTGTTTCCAAAAGACGATCGGAAAATTCAGGACAGTTATTGCTGTTTAAACATCTTAAGTGCATCAAATATTAATATTTTTGAAAATTTTACGTACATAAATAAAAACAATTGCAATCTTTTTGCAAATTAATTTATGAGCATTTTTTAAAAATATATTAACCCTTATATTTTTTATTTGATAAATTTCGTTAATGTATTAATAGTTTCGAATGCTGGTTGCGTAGAATTTGGAATGCTTTTAATTATGGAAATTGCTGTATGATTATTTCAAAATACGATTTTTCTTCAATGCATTTCAATATTAACGGTTGATAGAAAAAAGATCTAAAAAGCGTTTTCTAATACTTTTTATTTAACATACAATTATTAATTTAGTATTATATTTATACGAAATATTATTATACAACTCGAAATTAATAATGGTTAAAATGAAAAAAGTTCATTAATTAATAAATAATATAATTATGATTCTAATGTCTTACTACATACAAATCATTCTCTTAGACATTTCAAGTGAGCCAACATACATTAAGGAATTTATTAATTAATATTTAAGACCCATAACGTTTTACTGGCGATACTCAACTTGCCTATTAATATAGGAAGAATTTCTAAATGATTTCATATAATAATGTAGTTAAAGCTATTTACCAATAGATATCATATAACTGCTGGGGCGTTACGTAATAAAATAAGATTTCTCTAAAAATATACCAATTTTATCATTCAGTTTGTTTGAATTCGTCGCATTTTAACTCAATACAGCTTATACTAGCATTTTTATTATTCGATTAAAGACGCATTGATCAGATATCCCATCAGTTTATACGGTCATAATAATCGTGTCTTGACACCTATTATATAACATTGCACACTGTCAATTTAGACGTGATGAGTATAATACGCAATAAGTAATAATATTATTTTAAAATTCGACAGAGAACCATTTGTTTGATAAACATGTATTATTTTATTCATCCAAAGTGTCCAAATGTTAAATTATTTCCGCTAAATGATATTTGATATATGTAATTATATTAGACAGATGTCTTGACATTTCTCATATAAACTCTACGCGTACATAATTATTTCTCCTCATTTCCGTTCTCTCAATTTTGTCTTATCCAATAGGCAAAAAGGAATTTTAATGGGAATAGTCTTTGCTTCCATATTTTCAAATCTTAATGCTTTCAAATTTTACTAACTAATATTTCAGTATCTGCCAAAATAAAGTCAAACGAGGTTTAATAATACTTATATAATACACAAACACATCATTTAAAATAATCAGAATATTTAAAAGCACGCTTACAGTAATCTGAGACAGGTGAGTCGCGGTAATGGATACTTAAGGTTATTATTTTTTGACTAGGTATTTATTCGCGTTAATTAGTTAAGTTCGACTGTAATAGATAGACCACTTCACTTTTTATGAGATGTGTAATTCTTAAAATTATTTTTTCTTCTTAATTGATCTATCGTTTACTCGCAATACATAGAAAAATAAAATTATTATTACGGAAAATACATCCATAATAATCCAAGAGTAGCTTGTTGGTCTTGTGGTTAGGACACTGGACTCGTGATCCAAAGGTCGCTGGTTCGAACCTCACGCCAGACTAGCAAGTTAGTCCTATTTTCATAGCACAAGCGTTTAGCTTAGTTTGAAAATAGTAAGAATATTGACGTGACACGTATTCCGTGTTCACATCTCTATTTTTTAAAAAAAAAAAAAAAAAATCACTTTTTGAGAATAACTCCGAGCCATCAGTTTGGAAGAGAAGTTTGGTGTTATACAAGCCGTGGTTATTTATTTTAAGGGGAGTAATCTGGCTAGAGGTCTGCGGTCCAGCGAGAATATTTGGTCCCATAAACGGAGTCGAACAATTAATGGAACGCGAGTGGCCATTACCATAACCGGTCCGCGGCCAACCACTCGTGAACTACACCCCTGACATTTTGAGAAATTAATTACTTCAAATTGTTATTTTATCAAATTACTTGGCGCATGATTATTTCTTCAAAGACATGTTTTAAAATAGTTTTATGCCGTCATTGAATTTCATATTAATGCCTATATAAAGGCAGCTACTGATAATAGATACACATCCGCATTTGCCTGAAGAGTCGTTTGCATTATACATTTTGGATCATCATGTCGTCATGAAGTATTTTTGGACCCATCCACTTGGCATCTCGAACTTGATAACCAAGGGAATATGTTTGCTGTAGACCATGAACAAATTCTCTCCACATTCATGCATATCGGCTTTTGGTTTAACTGCCTTCATTTGTCACATTTCTGATTCTGATCGTATTATAATTTATGATGATCGCTTAATCTTGTATTAACATATCGAGGGTAGAAAGCCAAAAGAGCATTAGTGATTATTTCGAGCTTTACGGGAGAGCAAAAAAAATTTCTGTCAATCTAATTTCGTCAATGTTTCTTTTATCATTAAACGATTTTCATATTTGTTTATCCAAAAAACATAGAGAAATCGTTTAGTAATAAAATAAATATTGACAAAATCAGATTGACAAAACATTATTTTGCCTTTCTGTAAAGTTCGAATAATCATTATCAACCTTTTGGCTTTCTACCCTCGATATTTTCTTATTTTTTAATGAGGATGCGTACCATGTGTTGCATCAATATTCTTACTATTTTCAAATTAAGTTAAACGTGTGTGCTATGAAAGTAAAAATTGACAAACTTACTGATCTCCTGGAATGGGGCTCAAACCACTGACCACTGGGTCACTAGGCGAGAATCTTAACCACTAAGCCGAGAACCCACTATGCTGCTCTGTCCTCCCCTGTACGATTAGTATATACTTCTCGCTGTGGAGAATGTCTCCAAAGAACGCAGCATACCTTCATTTCATTTGATAGTTGTCGTTGGTTTCATTCACTTAATCTTGCATCTTACTACTTCTTCATTCGTAATATCTAAATCCGGGAGGTCCTTAGAATATGTCAGCGAAGCCTCATTTCAAAGCCTGTGAGTAACCTTAAACAACTCAACATTCAGACACACCATACGGGTCTTGTTAATTTTCTGTCATATTGGCTCATAATGACGTCGAAAGACTGTAAGGAGATTCCGAGGGATTGCTGTATTTGAATTAATTGCAGGATAATGGTATAATGGTCTAAGGTAAAATTCTCTTCTAGCAGAACATTGCAACGCAGTATATTTACCGCTGGTCGCTTTTACTTTCTTGAAGTCTTAGTGTTAATTTAAGGGTTATGAAGGTCTTTTTCTAGTCACCGTTATAAAGGTTAGGGATACATTATTATGGTTGAACCTTTAGCACAGATATCTCAGCGGATGGGAAATTATTGACGCTTACATCAGTGGTTAGTCCATGTCCAAGTCCATCAGTATGCAGAGTGCTTGTAATACGGACGCATTACGGACGAGAATGTAGTCTGGCGCGTCCGTGGCCACTTTGTTCGCGTTCGCGTCCGTCAGAAGATCCGGATACAAGTACTTTTGTAGCCGATCGACCAACCCCGTAGTCAATCCTCTTAGGGCCATTATAGATTTTTACGTTCTCCACCAATCAGACGATCCGTTTTCGTAAAAATCTATGCTTTAATTGAACGCTTATTTTAATCCAACTTGAAACAACCGGGCCTCAGTATGGTATATAGACAGGCAGCTGTACCACCGGTAATACGAAGCATCATGTAGCTAATCTTCTGATAGGGATCATTTTTGAAGCACCGCAGTGTTTTTGTTGCCATTTTTTATAAACATGATAAGCTATGAGAATTATAAATCTATCAATCTATCGATATCATGCTGCATAACTATATATATATACGTATTGTATAATATGAGAACTCGCAGTTTTTTTTGACATTTTTATTGCGTCGTGATATTAAGAGATTCATGCACCAATGTGTGATTATGTGTATATAAAAAACATCTGAAAAGGCTCGTGTTGGAGAGTAGATAGTTCGTAATACGTAGTTGTTCAAAAATTTAATGTGTTTATCTATAATTTAAATCATTAAATGTTAAATTTGTTATGTATGGTTCTTCTATATTATTATTGTTATTTTAGTTTATTTAGTTATTAAGAATGTTTAGTATTCGATGTCTTCTTATACCAGCATGCTTTTGCTTCCAGGGGATTCGCCATTTTTTATTATTTAATTTTTTATAACCAGACAGAACATTTTATTATATTAAATTAATTCACAAACACTATCGGTATAAAATGGAGTTATGGTACCATCACTGATGTAGGGAAGTGAAGCCTGGAGTTAGAGCAAAAGAGGAACGAAACTAGACTGTATGTAGTGGAAATGAGATCACTTAGATGCGTGCGTTAGATCCATTTATGATAAAGTGTAGAATTAGGAATTTGGAAGAAGAAAGGTAGAACAGGAAAGCATGGTGAAAATAATTAAAAAAGTTCGCTCAGGTGGTTTGGGCACGTTGAGCGAATGAATGAGGAAAGAATGGTAAGAAATATATATGACGTTAGTGTCCAAGTAGCAGCCAGAAAGATCAGGTTGCCGCGGAAGACATGGAATGACCAGGTTAACCGAAGATGGTCTTGTCAGGAGGCCCAACAATCACTGAATTTGCATGCGAAGATTTATGAATGTGGACTAGACGAGAGTTGTGTGTTAGTACAGAAAAGTGTGGCCCTCCATCCTCTCTGCCTACCCGGTAGTGATGGTATGATTTGTTAGTGATCAAATTGCAAGAAAAGCATTTCATAAAAAAAAAGATAAACCATTAATGTTAATGGTTTATGTATGTATTTTTATTAGAATAAATAAACATACTTCCCTCTTTTATAGTTAATAAATATATTTCGTGTATGTATACGAAAGCATGAATTACACAACTTCTAAATAAATTAAATTTACGATATAGGATAAACTTATTTTATTATTTTAAAAATTGAATGATTTTTCATTTTAGATACGGGAATTATTATTCGTTACTTAAATTATAAAAAAATGGCTTATCTTTTACTAAATATATACTTATGCGGGGTGTAACAGATCTAGTCCACAATACTTTACAGGTAGATTCCTGCCGTAATTATGAGTCGAAAATGTTCAAGCAACCATGACCAAATAATATCAAGCGTTATAGAGTTATACAATATCATGTTTGCATTTTTTTCAATATTTCTGACTTATTTTTTACAAAACGTTGAAGTATCATTACAGTAACTTATATCGATTACGAAAATTCATTCGTTTCAATAAAAGTCAAATAAAATATTAAAAACCCTGAAAAAATCGAATTGGAATGTTTTCCAATTGGAATTGGAAGATTTTTATTATTTTATTTGACTTATATTAAAGGGAATGAATTTTTCATATTTTTTATTGTAATGTTACTGTAATGATAGTCTAACGATTTGCAAAAAAGTCAGAAATATTGAGAAAAAAAAAGCAAATTTTAATGTCGCATATCTCCTTAATTATTGATATAATATGGTCATGGTTGCTACGATATTTTCGACTCATAATCAAGGCAAGAATCCACCTGTAAAGTATCGTGGACTAGCTCTGTTACACCCTGTATATTTTCAGATTTGGAGGAGGGGGTGAAAACACTCCTTCCCCCACAGGTGCGTCCCTGCCTTAGATAACATAATAATATAATAACTGTGTACTCACATTTTAATATAATAATATAATTAATTTGTCGCATTTTAATATAATAATATAATAATTGTGTACTCACTCGTACTTGGTCAATAAATTTTATATAAATTTAATTATTGGTTGTATTTTGATCGTTCCCTTTTCAAAATTCAGCAGTTTATTATTTACCCCTGAAAAAAAGGTCCATCGGTACGTAAAAAATTCCCCTCCCTAACATATATAAATATTATACACCTGTTACGAATTTGGGACCAGCAAAACCCATTGATGCGGGCATCTTAACCCAAATACTTTTTTCGATTTTATTTGACACTGGGGGGATACTGAAAAAATGTTCAAGTGGAGCCACGCTCGATCAGGTAAAAAGAGGTTTTGCTCTGTGGGATTGCACGACCTCTAATAATGACGATTTTCCTTGTTCTAGGTTACAATACTTTGTCACAATAATAATATCAATGTGTACTTTTTATTTACCAGTGGCGGCGGCGCCCCGGGAGTTTCACTGAACTGATTTATTTTTAAAATTTTGAAACACACAAATGTATACTAAACTAGCCGTGCCCGCAGCTTCGCACGCGTAGATTTTGAGTAATTTGTGTATTATCCAACATATAGATATATATCTTCGTGGACTTTTTTATAAAACTTTTTGAGTTTTAAAACTTTTGTATATAGAAAGTGTTTAAATATCTCTTACCGTTAAGGCAGCGTTATGGCAGACCATTTTTTCGTAGACTTTAATTGTAAAATAGCTCACCACGAAAAGCCCTTTTATTTTAACAGGATAATATATAGTCCACCCTAAGCTCATTCTAAACATTGGTGAATGTTTGGAATGGTGAAAGTATTTTTGTAATTGGATGAGTAGTTTCGGAGATTAGCTCCTACATCCAAACTTACTAACTTTACTTCTTTATATATTAGTATAGATTAATGCCCATTATAAATGATATCATGGGGCCAAAAACTTTCAATGGTTGTAGAAAATAAATCATATTTTTAAATATAAACGTAATAATCTCCCTACCTTTCAATTAAATTATTATTGAACATTGGCGATGTACGTACGTACGATGTATCTACTGAGGTTGGAAATGCTAAACTTCGATTATTTATTAGAAAAAATGGAACATAGATATGGGAATGTAGATATGGAAGCCTTTTTAGGTGTCCATAGGGCTTACGATCGTATGGCTGGCTTAAGCAATCTATTTACACAATGTAACGTTTACCAATTTCACCCATGATAGACTACCACATCTATATTATGTTCAATATGCAAATCTTGTTTCATATATGTGTTGTATTTTTTAGTTTCGCCACCTGTGAAAATTTTAACATCCTAAAAATATTCTGAATATTTAATGATGATATATTTAAAAAATTAAGATGGAGTGACAACGTCCTCAAAGACATCTCTGCTTTAGAGCTTTGGAACTGGAGAGAGCTGGCACTAGACCGTGATGAGTGGAGGAAAATTATTGAGGAGGCCATGACCCACCAAGGGTTGTAGTGCCAAGAGTGATGATGATGATATTTAAAAAATAATAATTGAATCATTTTAATTATCTATTACATCATGTAGGTACAGTTTCATCTTATCCCTGCCCACCTTATGAGATCAGCATCCGAAGTGATGTGGGCAGTTTTTTCTCGTGCATAATTTACGAATCAGAGATAAATGTACGGTACAATTTTTTTTTTTATATTTATTTTATTTATATAAATTTAAAAATAAATCGGAAAATAAAGCAACTTCTGTTGAATTAGTATTTACACATTCATACATCATTTGCGATTTATATCGATTTTTACAGTCAAATTTAAATTCAATACCTACTTAATTGAGCCAAATACTACTGCCGTGCATTTAAAGCGATCGCCTGGCAATGCGAGCGAGCTTCACTTGCATTTTTTATCAAATTTTTGTGTGGAGAGGTAAAGAATTAAAATATGTTCATTAGATTACATATATTTTTAGTAAATATAATTTTCTAAAATGATAAAAACTGAGTTATTCAATCAATAAATTAATGATCAAACCGACGATATTTTAAAAATAAAGAAAATTACTACACTTTTTGGACTTTATATAACTGTATGGACGTGCAAATTTTTTTTTTTCACTAAGCAATTATATTACTTCTTTTTCTTCTTCTACCCCTTATCCTATTGGATCGGTGTCCCTATACCGCATAGGAGGTTCCAACTCTTCCTATCTTGGGTTTCTCTCCACGTCAGCCCAACCTCGCTTCGCAGCAGTCCTTCAACTGTTTCCGCCAGCCCTAGGACGGTCCCTTGGTCTTCCGCCTTCTAGTCTTACCTGGAATATCCGCTTTCGCAACCTATCTGCCAGCATATAAGCAATTATATTTAATTAATAAAAAATATTTTTACATCGTTCAGTTAGTTTTCTAACAATTTATGATTTTTTTAAATAGATTGTTTTTAAAAAAAATTCTGCGGGATTTTTTTTAACCCTTTTTATATCGTATTGAACGTATATTTCAGCTATTTAATCAAGACGCAACGTATTTCAGACACGTGTATACGTGTGTGTAATAAATACGTAATCTACACGTTCACGGTGACATTTTAGCTCTAGAGTGTCGGTAGTGAACGATATGTATAATGGTCGGCTTAAACTTTTCAAATGCAGTTAGGAAGAAACAGGATGAAGAAGTATCTGATCACTGGGAATGTGATAAAAAGGACGGAGGGTGAGAAGTCGATTTCCATGAAGGCGCTCTGATACGAGCACTTAATTTCGATCCTCACGGTAAATAGGTAATCACAATAGGTTTAACTTATTCGCAAAATGACAAGTCACTCGGTAATTCTCAGACACTGTCCAACCGTCATCTCAGAGTGTTGCTGTAGTCTCTCGTGACTGATCTCGAGAGAATGACTAGAGCATTCCGAGCTTTACCAGGGTATCCCAAGTATTACTCGAGTATTCAAGTATTACTGAGAGATATGTAAAATTGCCGACAGTAAACTTTAAAATTATCCATGATTATATGTATGTATATTAACCGTATACGCAATATTATTAACTTTCACAATCCTGCTATAATAAAAATACTGTTATGCAATGTGTGAAATATTTGGACAGCACATAGCTTATACCTATGCAATAGTTCTCTTAATGAAATATCACTTCTTATCACAATAATAAAAATATATATTTACAATAATAATAACAATTACAATAGTAAAAAAATATTGTGTATTATTGACTGCAAGTAAAGTTCAACCTATCTTAATTATAAATTCATTTATATTATATTATGGATAAAAATTATCTTCAATTAAAATTTTTTTTTTGGTTCTTGCTCAATATACATCTATGAAAATTGGACGCATTGCGCTAAATCCACAAAACGTAAATATATCAAAAGATCGTATATTTCTTAGGTTACCCGGAATGTAAATCCCAATCAAATTCTAAGTATATTAAGTACTAACTTGGTGGTCTCCCGAGTCTCGCACCCCCGACTGCTTCGTAATCACTAGATCTAACAAGTATGTTTTATTTTATAAAAATACTTTTGTTTAAAGAATATAAAAAAATATCTATTTTTAAATATTTATTTATTTTAAAAGATTGTGTTAGGTTGAAATAATTTACCACTGATCAACACTTAACCATTCGCATCATCCATTTTCATGTATCTATGTAGTCTTACAAACTCATAGACCGATGAACCTTCTTCTAATAAAATCATATTTCAATATTGGTCGTGAGACTGCAATCGTCACTTAATGGCATATCTGTCTCACTATTCTATCCTCTCTGAATACTCCACACGACCAAACCACTTCATCGCATTTTTTTCTGTTCATGGACTTCAAAATAAGATTTAACAATATTTATTTAAACAGCAAACGTAAGTATAAAATAATGCAAAAGATAAAATTTAAAACTAAAATTTCAACAATCGTTTCGTTGCAGCCAACCACTAAGTATGGATCTATTTAGAGCATTTGCAGTCGACAAAATGAAGGTGTTTTTGGTGATCTAAATGAGTAACTCATACCGCGTTTTTTCGTAGAAGGTCTTTTAAATTGTGTGCATTGGTAATTGCCGGACTAGTGCAAGAAGGCAGGCAAGCTGCAAAACTTTTGGCACAATCTGCGAGATTATGTAAAGAAAAAGGATGTGGGTAATTGAGCCGGCGTGTCTGCAATTACTCGATAATGCACGCGAGGACGGGACGCAACAAAGTCCGAGATGAAGCGCTGCACTCGGCAGACATGGCACACATTCATACCTGTGTTTTATTTTTATTTTTCTATTTCATTGCACTTTTGACGTAGCAGTTGTTCAGCAATTCGGTACAATCTGATCTACAGCATCCCTGATGACTTTCTGGATGAGCCTTTGGGTGCAGCCTTAACCAGAAATCCTTCTTCCTTGGCTTTTACCACCAGTCTGTCTGTTGCGTCTGTACCATGCCGTCATTGTGATATACTCAAAAGTGTTTATAAAGGTATATTATTGCGCTGTTAAAAGAATAGTATTTTTTTTGTAAAATGGAGCTAACATTCTCTCAGCTGTCCAAGGGATTTGCAGCATACGCCACCAGTACCATAATGTTCTGTCTGCTATCCGTGGGATTTACAACTTCCGCCACCATTACCATATCTCTAATGAGTCTATATTCCTTTCCACTCTTGTTATCACAGTATTCACCATTGCTGCATAACAGCCAAACTAACACAAATGCTTAAAAATTATCGTTTGCTTTCTTTTATGACATATAGAAGACGTATAGAAGACAATCATCAATTAATAATACCTTCTAATTATTAGATAAAATCTCATATATTATTCGCAATACATGTACTGAAATTCTTCCATTTCGCATTTGGGGCCAATATTTTTTACGAGGCAACTAATTTGTCGACCGAGATTGTCTTCTACGCAGATTCTTAATTCTCCCCTAATAAGTGCGGATATAAATAAAAATCTCATTAATTTCTCAACCAACTGTTTATATCCTAGCAAACCTCTAAACAGCAAAAGAATACTTCTATTCTTCGTTCTAGGTTAACTAAAAACTTCTTACTCTCAATATATTATTTATTGTATATTCAGACTTATAAATTAAATTAAAATCCTTCTATAAAATGCAAATCAAACTGTGATTTAAATTGAAAAAAAATCTAAACTTGACACTGGCAGTAACACCCCTATTTGACTGACAGGCCAAAGTTGAAAAAATAATCAATTAACCAATTCCTTACAATGGTCCCTCACCCACGCAACATCCGCCCCGAGTGTGATTTGGACCCCACCCTCAAGGGCATCAATGTTTCGAAAGAGATGCCAGAATCTTATAAGCTCACACAGTCGGAGAAATTATTTTTTATCAACTATTGTTAATTTAGAATACTGTAAACATACAGTTTTTATATGTATGTTCTGAGAAATTTCACCATTTTTGTGTAAAGTGATCACTAAAACTAGCTCGTATGGGTCATAAGCACTGGGCCACCCTAATAAAGACTTCCATACACGTTTCCCATATAAAAATCTTCGTCTTTGTGAGACTTCCATAATTTATGTAAATTAATAATTATGTCTCATTGGTCAAAATCCAGCAATTGTCTTTTCAGAATATATACACATAAAAATATTGTTTAAATCAATTTCATCATAGAATTAATTACTCGACTGAAAGTATCTTCACCAAATCGACTTTGGCCAATCACTCACTGCATCTAATCTTCTCTTCCTCCACCTCTATTATGAGTCCTACCTCCTCACACTTTTCGCGTGTTACTATTAACACATATTAATTAAACTAATTTCTTCATTCATTACCATTATTTTACTACTTAACATTAGTATTGTACTTAAATAATATTGTTTGTTGCTTATATATATTCTCTTAGCTTTCAAATATTCTCTTATTCAACATTTGTAATTGGTTAATGCAGTGTACACTGTGCTCTAACATTATAATGATTGAAACTGCTAAGATTCATTAATAAATTAGTTAATTAATTGATTAATAAATAAAGATTTGAAAAAGAAAATAAAAACTTCGCTCAAGACATGGTTGGTATACGCAAACCAAAGAAAACAGACCTACAGCGAAGAGGGACCCACCGCATGCCCAGGGCCGTTTTATGAGCAATAACTCCCATATCGGCCCTACACTTTCGCCACCCAGTTCGGTATTATTTTAATGCTAAAGCGGACGCTGTTTAAGCGGCGCGGCGAGGCGACCACACAAAACAAGTATAAGGAAATTATAATTTATTAGAAGAAAATACAACAAATGTGAAATGCAAGAAATATAAACAAGAAATACATGAAATGCAATGATATACAATATATGTACATGTAATGCAGTAGAATAGAAGATTGCACACGAGGTGAAATTAAATAAAAAAGAATAGACCTACATATTGTGTTCAATTTTCAAAAGTAAATTGGACGTAGTTATGCAGAAAGCACCCACAAAATATTAAAAATTAGTTATGTATGGGTTTGCACAGCTCAATACGATATCTTTATGTGCCGAAAACGTCCAAGCTCTAAGTGATATAGTTTTTTGTAAATTAAATATGTTTCTTACCCACACCTCGGCCGTCACCGTAAAATTTATTCCTAAACTCAAAAAAAGTGTTTTGACTGTTTTCTCCGGCTTCAAATTTATAAATCCTTTTCAAACAAACAAATTGATTAAAAACATCAATGTGGTATAGACGCATTATGCAATTTTTTAAGTTCTACTGGTACTACACGATAGGTAATAATTTTGTTGAAAACGTCTAACGTCGTTGAATGTTTTATACGCCTCAGATGATACTTTTGACTTCATGCTTTATAAAATTCATAGAATATAGAACGCACACAGAAAAAATAAGTAGGTACTGTTTTTCGTACATTTAGACATTTTGTAGAAATAATCCAACCTAAAACACGCGTCATATCTTCGTGAATTATAGTTGTTTCTTATAATTACATTAAAAAATATATAAAAATACATCTGAACAATGAGCCATACGCAATAATTAATCAAATATTATAGTATTAGGTTTTTACATTCGGAATATTTTGAGTTTGTCCAATTTTTTCAGAACACATTATTGGATTTTGTCTCAGGGACATCATTAATCAAGATATATCAGGTATGGAAGTCTTTGAAAAAAATTCCAATCAAAAATAGATATATCTATAGTCATTGACGTATTATAATATAGACACGTTATTCCCATACTAGCCGGCTTTCACATGTAGCAAATTTTGCATTGAAAGAGACAACAAATCACGGCACACAAACGCTCTAGGTATTGACAGAAAAATCAGGTAATTTGAAGTCACGGTGACAAAAATAACATGCCTTTTCTTACAATAGTCTACGATACTCTGTTCCTTTTTCCCCGGGACTTCTTCTTCGGCGTAGCTTCGCGCCCGATGGCGCCCAATCACAAAGAAGGTCCGTTCGATAACGAATGCAAGTAAGGCAAATTACCTTACTTTTGAGTTGCCAAGATTTCACGCTCGTAACGTATCTACAGTTTATTATATCATTGTCTATAGTGACATTTGTGTATGATTAAGGGGAATGAAAAAGGTTTGGATGACGGTCACGCTAATGATAATTACAACATACATATGAAAAGGGTTGTAAAACTTAAATATATATTCAACTTCCAAAAAATTGGTAGACGTGGTATTCTATCATGGGTGGAATGGTGAACGTTACATTGTGAAAAGTGATAACTTAAGCCAGCCGTAGGTTAGGTTGTTAGCCCTATGAATATTCAAAGACTTCAATACCTACTTTCCCATAAAAAATATGATTTCGTCTCTTTTTCCATTTTCTCGGTTTCATGTTTTTCGGGTTGGACGCTTTCTGCGTAACTAGGTCCAACTGTAGCATACCCGCGAGCCGCGGAATCGGCGCGAGTTTCCGAAGAGTTTAGCCACGGTCGGGCGGGCGGGCCAAAAGTGAAACCAGTAAAATTGATCTCGCGCCGCGTGGAGCCGCAAATCCATCGGTTCCGCGAGACACTTTATGGAGTGGGGGCGGGCGGCAGGAATGCGGTCCGGGCTGTGCCCCTCGCGCGGGGAGCCCGGCGGCCGGGGAATGCTGGCCGGGCCTTTGTTGCGTGGCTGGTGCCTGGTGCCTGGTGCCGTAACTCAGGCGCGGCCAACGGTTCCTCGCGCCTCTGGACCGGCGAAGGGGTAACTACGTTTCAAAATGAAGACTACAACGCGCGCACGTTCGCTAGTTTGAAGACTACAATGTGTGCGCTACAGTTGTGGTGTGTATAGGTCTTTTCATATAAGCTTGCAATTGAGTTAGTGTGGGTACAGTGGATGGTACCCACCGCTTACCCACGACCGTTCTAAGAGCAAAAGCTTCCTTATCGGTCCCACTCAATCGTCTCCGGGTTGACTAGGCGTATAAACCGCCGCAGAAACAAACCATTCACTGTCCCCACCGTGAAATAGGTCTTTATTAAAAAAAAAAAGGAAAATGTACATGAAATAAAACAAAACAAGAGTGGTACAATTTAAAAAATAAAACACAAAATAAATCATAAGTAAAACAAAACCAAACAAAACAGAATTAAATACAATGTTAGTGTGGGTACAGTGCGTAATACGCGCGTTGTTTCGTTGTGTTTACGGATACGCCCCTCTAGTATTCGCAAGCTTAACACAGCGAAACAATGCGCGTATTTATGCACTGTAACCACACTAACTCAGTTGCTTGCTTATATAAATAAACCTATACCGGAACATTACACACTTCATCTACTTCAATAAAATACACGAAGTGAAGTAATTGAAGTGCATACTACAAAATTATATCTGCTACAATGACCTACAAGAACTGCTTCTTGAAAAGTGTACTGAAATCCATTTCGACATTTTATCCGAAAAAAATTCAAAACCATGAGGGGGGTTGCTTCACTTTCCAAACTTTTCCTCATTTAGCTGCATCAACTTCCCATAAAATAAAATCTGACGGTAGGTAAGATTTCAAAAAGACGTTTTAGCCCTATCAACTTGCATACAAATCGGCCAAAATTTTGCACAAACTTGAAATGTGGATAATTTGAAGTGTAAAATTTGTGGTATGCAATTTGAAGTGTGCAATCTGAAGTGTGAAATTTTAAGTGTGTAGTTTGTAGTGTGCAGTAGACTTACAAAAGTGTGATGTGTGCGCTTCACTTAATCTAGTACTACATTGTAGTATTTAGTACAGAGCGCACCCATCACTATTCTAAATACTTTAAATGTACTCCACATTAAAATCTTTAGTAGCAATTGAACTCAAACTAGTTTTGCAGAGTCTTTAACATTCCATCCTTACATACTCGAAGAGATACAGGCGATAACATTTTCCTACAAAAAATAGCTTATTCAAAAGCAGACTTTTCAATTTCTTTTCAATTTCTTTTCAATTTATTTCATGATAATATGTACATGACAAACAAAATGTTTAAGGCATACATATTAGAAGTATATAACAAAAATGAAAATATTTAATAAATTAAAAATAACATAAATCTGGTCAAAGGTGTAGGAGAATCCCGCTTCGGAAAACCCCCTCAGACACATGGAATATATCAATACCCAAAGCGATTTTGTTCAGCATAGCTGTGGCTCTTCCAACAGGCATAACCATCGGCAGGTTGGTCCTGTGTATTGGAATGTGAAACAATCTATGCTGACGATGTCTAGTGTAATTATCAGGAACATACAAACCAATGCTCTGCATAATTTGAGGATTATCGATCATACCGCGCAACAATCGATAAAAATGTGTAATCAAATACACATTCCTTCTAGTCTCTAAACTATTGTAGCCAAGCATACCCTGGAGAAACTCGGTTGGGTAAAGCCAAGGATAATGCCCGTACTCTCTCATGTAGAGATATCTCAGAAACTTCTTTTGGACTTTCTCCACCATAAGAGAGTACTTGCCCTCATGTGGCCCCCAGATCATCGAGCCACTCTCGAGTCTACTCCGCACCAAGGAGTTGTAAAGAGTTCTGAGTACGCGGGTATTCTCGAAAACCCTGGCAGTACGCAGAACAAATCCTAACATTCTCAAAGCATTACCACTGATCGTCTCTATGTGATCGTGAAATCTTAGGTTGCTTACAAATCTAACACCTAGATCTTTAACATTTGATGTTCTTGTCAGATTTTGATCGTTCATTTTGTAGCGAAAAAATAGAGTTTTTTGGGCCCTAGTGAAGGATGTAACCGAACACTTGGAAACATTAAACAACAGTTTATTTCGTCTTCCCCATTCACATATATTTGATATATCTGCTTGGAGAAGACGAAAATCGTCCAAAGTTGATACCTTTAAGAAAAGCTTTAAGTCATCCGCCTTCCCAAATCTACTTAGACAATTCCATTCGAGTGAAGTTACACCTAATCTCCCACACTGCTACACAAACTCCAAATAGAACTCCTTCTACAGAGCGTTTTATCACACTTTAGCACGTTCTTCAGTGAACTCGACATTTTCAATACGACAACCACTAAGATCAAATCACACATGAAACACAATTCGTAACCCTTATGGCCTTCCTTTTAACTTCGTTCATTTTCATAACACAGATTTTATTCCTTATCCCACTTGCTTTGGAAAAATAAAGGGAGTGATTCTTTGAGACCCGAAGAAGTAGTATTTCAATATCACGCGTAAGGCCGGGAAATAACAATGCATAATAATTGTATTTTTCTTCTGTCGTGTGACGCCTGGATTCCTTCTTGAAAATATTGCTTTTTCTCTGTTTTTTCACATTTTCTAGAAGATTCTTCTAATGCTAGTGTGCTTATTGAACGTCGAATGTTGACGATCATTATCTCTCTCTCATCTCTCATGATATGACCAAAATATTGTGATTTCCGAGTTTTTCTTGTTTTAAGGATTTATTTTTCCTTTGCATCCAGATCGTTACATTGCCACTTGTAACCCTATGAGTCGAGTTTATTTTTAGAAGCCGTCTATAGATCCATATTTCAAATGCTTCAAGTCGCTACAGCATTGTTTCGGTAAGTGTCCATGCTTCCATTCCATACATGTAGATAGAAGTACGCGGATCACATAGCATCGTACCGTTCTTATTTGCTAATTAATTTTTTTCTAATGGCTGCATTATACTTTCATCGATTGTATTATAAATTTGTTATATAAATTAAAAAGCTATGTAATGTCATTCATAAAAATTTCCTAAGAATTTAATTTCGAAATAATTTAGAAATTTTCAATATTATGAGTATCTGAGTTACGTAGACTTAATTTATGGATATCAAGATAATGGTTGGTATAAATTATGTGATTGGCGAATTCCGAGTTGTTTTTTAAACAACGGTCTTAATTCTTGTATTTAAGTTTCTTGCAGTTGCTTATGTATTTCTCAATTCTTCCTCTCAGAAATATAATAGTAATAAATATAACTCAACTCGTGTGTATTAACATAAATGTTTAATTTAGTGTAAATAAAAATAATAATGTTGCACCAGAATGTAGCTGCCATAATAATATCATTTAACCTTTTTGCGCGACCACGTCTCCTAATGTTCACCAGCTCTGCGGCGATTCTGTGATCATAATACCTGGAACGGTCATTCCGCCGGGGTGAGGGGAGGGCAGGCAGGGATCGAAAGGGTTAAAACAAAAAAGGAGGAGCAACGAAAGGAGATAAAGCTACAGGGAGAGACTGATGGATGGATGTGCAGGGGTTATCTGATAGGGACGCATCGTGTGTTTGTTTCAATATTGAACGCTAAATAACAAACCATTCGCGGCAATCGCAACTATAAATAAACACATTTGAGATAATTGAAAGAATCTTGAGATTTTACGTAACGCGGAGATGTTTCTAATGATTAACATTTACCGGTATATCATATTTATGTGCTAGATTACGTAAGTATATCCATTTACAGGTAAATAAAATGTATCCATTATTATTTGTGAGGAATTGAGTAGGTATGTGCAGTCTATTCATTAAAGCATAAGAGTTGTGTAAAACACATATTTTGGAAAAAAAGTGGAATTAAATATTTATCTAACAGAATATTCTTTATTATTATGTTCTCCCATCACAAGGTTGCGTTGCACATATAATATGTATCACCTGACCTTAACATTGGTGCTGATATTTTTGCAGATGTTCAAAAATCACTCATACACAACATCCATTTTCTAAACGATGACCTGAACCTACAGGTCCAGTAAATCAATTATTTATTTACATATTCCCATACGATCGCACTACATTCAAACACTATATATATATATATATATAGATATATATATGTACATATGTATATATATATAAGATATTATAGATATATATATATATAATATATATTATATATTATATATATATATATATATTAGGTCCTTACCTATGAAATTGGCGTTTTGCCGTACTGGCAAATTTGATCTCAAATATCTTCTCTTTGGTTAGGAATTCCAAATCCAAATTTATACAGCTATTTACTCATGTATTTGTGTTTTGAAAATTATAATTCATTTGTTTTTTCCTCAATTGTTTTTTTCTTTGCGTCACTCAGTTTACAAAATGAAAAACTTGAAATATCGCGTTATTTACGAGTACGAGTTCCACCGTGGCACCAGTGCTGCAGAAACGGCTCGAAGGATTAATGATGTGTATGGCGACGGTGCCGCAAAAGAAAACACAGTGCGTTTTTGGTTCCAACGTTTTCGTTCTGGAAATTTCGACCTGCAGAACAAGCCCCGTGGACGGCCGGAGACCAAAGTTGATAATGAAGAATTGAAGGCTATTGTGGAAGCGGATCCATCGCAAACCACATCCGAGTTAGCTGCAGGCTGCGGTGTTAGTGATAAAACTGTTTTAATCCACTTGAAGCAAATTGGTAAGGTGAAAAAGCTTGAAAGGTGGGTACCTCACGAATTGAGTGAAGCAAATCAACAAACGCGCGTTGACTGCTGCGTTACATTACTCAACCGGCACAATAATGAAGGGATTTTAAATCGAATCATTACCTGTGATGAAAAGTGGATCCTGTACGATAATCGGAAGCGCTCATCGTAATGGCTGAACCCTGCCGAACCAGCCAAACCATGCCCCAAACGAAAATTGACTCCAAAAAAGTTACAGTTAAGTTAAAGTTAGTTAAATCTGAATAACACCATAATATTAAGAACATTATTACATTACAATACAGGAACATAACGAGATACATACCTAGTTTATTTCGATTTATTTCATAAAAATTCTCAATAAATAGGTACACCTTATAGCGGCTATACCCCCATAAAAAATTAAACATGGCTTGATTGCATAATATGCATAATTAATTTAGGAATTAAATTATACATATTTTGTTTATTTTAAGATTTATTTTGTAAAAAAAGTCGAATATGCATTATACCCTATATAGGTAATAACTAGAAATTAATGCATTATTTTATATTCAAATTTCTAGGTTGGTACCGGCGCATTCAATTCACTAATAAATTATTTATGTATTTACCTACCTGCCGGGACGGACTTACGCATTTCGCATTTCTAAAAAGTGTCAAAACATGTTAATGAACATTCTTTGGTCCTTTTATATTTAAATATTTTTTTGTATTTCCATTGCGATTATTTTTGGGCGGGTTGCGTTTATGCGTTGATATTTTTATAGAACTTTTGTGCATATGTTAAATTCTTTTCAGAAATACAAATAACTATTACATTAGGTGCATACTATTGTATCTAGATATTCTATTAAAAAATTTTTACTTACAAAATAGGGCTTACGAAAGGTTTAATCTTAGTATTTTGCAACATTAAAAATCGTGTCATTTTGTAAAATTTTGTGTATAATAAAAATAAAATATATTAACACGGTGGCCAAAATTGTATATTGTTTATCACATTTCGCGTAGTGAATGTATAATAATATGACTTATATACACAGACCATTAAAAAAATATATATATTTATATATATATATATATATACGTTTTGGTTCCACTTTTGGTTCCATGTGATTAACTTGTTTAAAAAAATACTACGAAATTGTAAATTTTGAATTAATAATAAAAGGCCAAACTATATACTCTCTATAAAAAACTAACCCATAAAAAACAAGTTTTTATTATACTCCCTTTCTCACTGAATCAAGTTTCTTGCTTACTGCATGCGTTGGGGTCATTACTCAGCTGTATGAAAAAACCATTAAAATTTCGAAAAATCCAAAATTATACTAAAATTATTAAAAAATTTTAAACGAAAATTGCTAGATCATTTTTATTGTCGCCGGGAGACTGCCTGCAAAGTTTTAGCTCGATTGGATCACGGGTAAAGGATTAAAAATCGATCAAAAAAATTCCGGCAGACAACAAACCGCTGACGCTACGAGTTAAAAGAAAGGGAGTAAAAAACTAACCCATAAAAACCAAGTTTTTTCAACCCATAAAAACCAAGTTTTTTACTCCCTTTCTAATCGGACCAATGGCTCGAATCAGACTGGTTGAAATAATTTTCGCGCCTTCTCCATGCGGCGGGTTACTATCTCATTTGTATGGTTAATTTTTTATAGTTTATAATCCAAAATTATTCTCTTACTAAATTTTATTACACGAAAATTTGTTAGATCATTTTTATTGTCGCCATGAGTCTGCCTGCAAAGTTTCAACTCGATATGATCACGGGAAAAGGGATAAAAATCGATCCAAAGATTGTTCGGCAGCCAAGCAAACTCTACGAGTTAAAAGAAAGAGAGTAAAAAAATTAATGATAGTCCAACGTTTTGCAAAAAAGTCAGAAATATTGAAAAAAAATGCAAACTTTGATGTCGTATATCTCCATAACTATTGATATTAGTTCATGGTTGCTTGAACATTTTCGACTCATAATCAAGGCAGAAATCTACCTGTAAAGTATTGTGAACTAGCTCTATTACATCCTGTACAGTGCGACTAATTGATAAATAATTATAATTCTTACAGGATTCGACTTTTGTGGACCAGCTGCAGCATATCGACGTGTTGAAAGGGTTCTTGAAATGTCTAAAGGTTGAAAGGGTCTAAAAAAACTTGTTTGTTTGTGTTGTGTTTACATGTGATAATAATTTTAAAACAGCATATTTTTTAATTTATCCATGTTAACTGTAGTAAAAATGTATTTAGCATCCAATTCAATGAGTCGTTTGGTTGTGACTCCCTTCTCAACAACCTGCAATAAGTATTACTATGACACCACTTTTTCAATTGGCTACACCATAAGATACATATTCCATCTCTTCTACGTATATATATGTATATACAGGGTTATATGGAAAACAATAATAACCTCGCAGGACTATATTCCTGCCTTGATTATGAATCAAAAATGTTTAAGCAACCATAACTTAATATTAATAGTTATGGAGTTATGCAATAACAAAATTTGCATTTTTTTCAATATTTCTCACTTATTTTTTACAAAAAGTTGAACTATCATTACAGCAACTTACATCGATGACGAAAAATTCATTCGTCTCAATACAAGTTAAATAAAATGATAAAAACTCTGCAGAAATTTCAATTGGAACGTTTTCCAATTGGAATTCGAAGGTTTTTATTATTTTATTGGACCTGTATTAAAGGAAATGGATTTTTCATATTAGATATTAGTCAGCGTAATAATAATTACAAAAAAATGATTCAGAAATATTGAAAAAAAATGTGCTAATTTTTATGTCGCATATCACCATAACTATTGATATTAGGGCATGTTTGCGTTAACATTTTTGTCTCATAATCAAGGCAGGAATATAGTACTGCGTGGTTATTAATGTTTTCCAAATAACCCTGTATAGTAAAAAATATCGAAACGAAGTAATAAATCATTTTTAGTTGTTCTACACATAGGTACAAAATATATATTTTAATGGCAATAGAAATGTGTGTTGTCTTCTTAAAAAAATATTTAATAAATAATCCCGTATCAAAAAAAAAAGAAATATCACAATTATTAAAAATAACCTATTTGTTTTCAGTGGCAATTAAATAAAGATTTATTTTTCATCAAATTTATATAGTATTTCATGATATAATAAACACAGTGCCATTGAATTTAAGGAAAGGAGAGGGCGAACATAATATGCTCCATGCGCAAAGAAAGAGGTTACATTAGCTTATATTCGTTCATAAAAACCTTTAAAAACATTATTGAATGCTTCGTCACGGGAATAAACTAGGGAGGTGAGGCAGAAGCTCAATCTTGATTTCATAAAAAAAATACCTGTTATATAAATAAAAAAAATATAAATATCTACTAAAATACGACGAAAAATGTTTATTTGCAGCTCGGTTGTCATCGAGATACGAGATCTTGAAAAAAGAATATTGTAAATGTATGTTTATTTTCTCGTACACCTTTGATATGAATGAATTTATATATGTTCGATATTTTGTTGTTTGTATATTTTCTCACTTGTTTATAAAATTTACGAATTAAACATGTGTTTGTAATGTAACTTTATATAAAAAATAAATAAATTGAAAAGAGAATTGTACAACCAATCTATTTAGATATTTGTAAGTAAATTTAATTTATTTTTTATGTTTATAGGATAAACATTTTGAAACGGTACCAAGATTTACATACCTAGGCTCCCTCATAACAGACAGCAATACTACAGAGGAGATTCAGAAGCGCATAGTGAGCGCAAATCGCTGTTTTTTCCGCCTAAAAAGCGGATAAAATCCAGTCCAAAAGTTGCTGTCTAGAAACACTATGATATTAGTTTACATAACGCTCATTAGACCAGCGCTCACAAACGCAGCTGAGACGTGGGTAAAAGGATAAGCGAGCACTGGACGTTTTTGAAAGGAACATTTTGAGGCGTATCTTTGGACCGGTTCTAGAAAATTATATTTGGCGCAGACGTTACAATAATGAACTTTATATTCTATTTAAGGAGCTTAACGTCACAACATTTATAAAACGGGAAAGACTTCGGTGGCTGGGTCATGTGGAGAGAATGACCGAGCATCAAGCACCAAAGTCCCTGCTGAACTCAAGACCGATAGAGCGAAGGAGCTTGGGAAGGCCAAAATTAATATGGAGCGACAACGTCCTCAAAGACATATCTGCCTTGGAGCTTCTGAATTGGAGAGAGCTGACACAAAACCGAGATGAGTGGAGGAAGACTCTCGAGAAGGCCAAGACCCACCAAGGGTTGTAGAGCCAAGAGTTATGATGATGATAATGTTTATATCGTTAACTTTGTGGTTAGACATAATTATTAATTTTAATTTTTTATAAAATTAAAATTAATATTTTTCTTGATTAATTAAAGTTAGTAAATTTAATCCTTGTCGTAGGACTAATCCTGCACTATTTTGGGGCAATGTTGCCTTCAAAAACAGTTCTGTTCTGATTTAGGCGGACTGTATATTGTACCTTTACCCCCGAGTATGTACAATGCGTACTACTTTTAAGTCTTCGAACGAGTTTGGTACGATCTTTGTAAAAGTAGTTCAACTGGGCCCCGTAGTGAAACCACATCGTCATGTACGGCTTCACAGCTCGTTCAGAAGGGCATCCCGAGTTTTGAAAACGTCGCTGTCACACATCACTAGCTTGATATTTCTGTAGGGCTGAGTTCTGAAGACTGTACTGTTAGTTCACGTTTCATTATTTCTTCGAGGGCAGAGGTGTAATGTGATATCTAGCCACCGGGGGGATCTTTATATCATCTTTTGGACGAATATCGTGCAAGACAAGTCTAATACTCGCTGATTTGAATAGGTACATCTTTAGCAGTGATGTACAAGATACCCTATATAATGTATCTGGAATACAAAATGCAAGATACTTTAAAATTAAGTATTTCAGATACCTTTCAAATAACTTTCTGGAATGGTATCTGAAATACTAGATACAAAATACGTATCTTACAAATACTTTTTAAAGATAAAATTATTTTGTAAGAAAACACATTTTATTGAATGTAAGTTTATTTTATTACGTGAATTATTTACGAATAAATCGCGTTGATCGCGCAAATGTGACAAGATAAAATATAATATTTTTAAGGTTTTAATTGAGACTTAAGTATAAGTACATGAAAGTATATATGGTACAATATAAAACTTTTTTATATGTTTGTCTATCTGTCCGTTTGTTTTGACTTTGACGGAGATTTTTCTAATATTTGAAACTATAAAAAGACGTTAACTATATAAAAACGTTCCGCGCAAAAATGAAAACAAAATTGTGGAAATCTATTAGGGAAGCCTATGTTCAGCAGTGGACAACATGCGGCAGATAATGACGTTGATGATGATGATATAAAATTATGAACACGTGGACGAAGTCGAGGGACACACCTAGTATTTATTAATTTAAAAAATTTTTTAGTCTTCAGTTGGAAATTGAAATATTAGTAAAACCAGTTCTTCATTGTGTCGCTCATTTTTCTTCGATGAGGTCTCATTATAGGTACATCATTGGAAAAAAGTATCTTAGCAATCTTAGTATTTACAAAATACTAAGATACCAAGGAATGTATCTTAATACAAGATACAAGATGAATATTCAAAAAAGTATTTCAGATACAAGATGAAAATACATATTTTGCATCTTGTATTTGTATTTCAAATACTTGTATCTTAGATAAGTCACATATCTGATAATTAGGTATGTGTTCTTAATATTATTGATTGATATTGCATTACGATTACTTTAAATTACACTAAATTAAACTTTGAAATAGGCGCACGATGAGTTTCGAAAAGGGAAATCCTACTCATAATTGAAATTTATAACTTGGTGGAGTTGATAACTTATCTAAATTCATAATGTTTTCAACCTAGGATAGGGACGCGCGTTGAGTAGCGTAAAGGGTTGTTTTGGTCATTAATGGGAACAAGCCTAATATCGGAGATGTTTTGGTGGAATGTGATGTTATTCGTAAGAAGGGTTTTCTCAGAATTGGAATTCTTTAGAATTTTGCGATTTCCAAATTGTATATTACCAAATTGTCAATCCTTTACGAGGTGGAGTGGAGTTTTTTTAATTTATGACTATCGAAAGAGCGGTTGGTATCAATTATATGGCAGGGGAATTCTGAAAAATTATTGTTTTTAAGCAACGGAGATATTCTTTTATCCCCGTATGTAAGTTTCTAACGGTTTGGTATTTGCTGTCATATAAATTAAAATGATTTACGCTTAGTTCTGTTTTAGAAGGCCGAGGTTGAAGAAGAGAGAAAACAACATCCGTGTAACGAATATCATGCGTGAGGATGAAAACAGAAAGAACCTACAGATTTAAATAGATACATGCTAAATATTAAGGTAAAAAAGTCCGATAAACTAATGCTGTTTCTTCGCAGGTTTAGGCAGACATGACTAAAAGAGCATCGCACTCGTCTGTCCTAGAATACTTTTATCATCTCGTCCACTTTCATAATCTTCTAATGCACGCTCATCTATTACTGAACAAGGGCCGTCTAATTCCGGAAGCCCTCTTCTGTTCAAGCCCTGATCCTGTTAGCGTTAAAACTTACATCGTATATTTTCTTCACAATCTTCCCCGCATTCTCACGTTCCACATGCTCAAAATATTTCAGCGAACCTTTCTTAATTTTATCGACTTTGCTAAAAACAAAATAGAAGGGAATGTTCAACATTGTTTAATTCTTGACTGAACAATTCAGTCTATTCTTGTAAAACGCAAAGTTCATCTATATTACTGATGGAGTCGGCGTTAAATTTGTAACTAACGATGTTTTTTAAAATGGATGGAATAAAACTATGTTTACTCTATGAGTATTTCTAGTACCTATAGTAAACATAATAAAACTTTTTTTTCAATTTATTTTAAAAGTTCATTTAAATATGCATTTTTATTTAAAGAGTTAAGATTTTTATTACGGTCGTTAGACATATTTAACTGTAACTGGTTGCGGGTATTTTATACGAACCGTATGTTTTTCCGAGAAACGATTCTCGCCCCCTAATTTACGCCCTTGAAAGCAGTAATCAGTCCGCCCTCTACCCCCGCGGGTAAAGGTCGTCCTCCTGATAACGTGGAATAAGAATTCAACGAAACGTCGAGAATTGTTTCTCGGAAAAACATACGGTTCACATAAAATATCCGCAACCACTTACAGTTAAATATGTATTTTTAATATTAGATCATTTGTTGGATAGAAAAATAGAGATTTGGAATCATAGATAAAAAAATATTTTTAATCGAAGTTATGTCATGAGAGTTAAATTTATATACATGGTATCTTTTTCAGATTAATCAAGACGAAATATATTTTATGATCATTGCCAATACCATAAATTATATCACAGAAGTGGTCAATTTCTTTGATTTTTTTTTTGGTTTCGTGATAACTCGTAGGTAGATACTGTAAACGAGTTAAACAGAAACAAATGCATCACTACACAATATAAGAAAATAAAATGAAAATTTTTGTCCTTGATTTTAAAGCCAGAGCAGAGATTTGAAATTAAAAATATTTTTGATAGAATGCTTCTAAAACACACAAACATGCTCTCAAAATCGATTGTTAAATTGACACTCTTTGCCAGAAAATCATATTCAAACTCGTCACCATCGACGTATATTTGAATCTCCTCAATTTGACTGTTCATTTATTACAACTATCTTATTTAATTTATAAAATTATTTAATTTATTTCGATTTCTTGGGCGGCTACCAGATTGGTCATTTCTTGGATCCGGTCCTGGAGATAACCTACAAACGGATAACTGTATTCGGCCTACGCGATCATTACGTGAGCACACATTTCCAAATGGGTCCGTCTGATTACTGCCATTGTATGGTAATGAAATTCACAAAGAATCACTCCCAACCATCTCACGCTAAGCATGCATTTATGCAAGTGTATCGACATATTTGGAGGCGTACTTGTAATTTAGCATGTTGACGCCTTGTTGTTGGCGCCATTATTATTTTAATTTTATTTAATTAATTACAGAACATAATTGCAAAGTATTTGTTACAACGTATTATTCCCAATGAGCTTTATACTCTATTTAAGGAGCCAAACGTCACAAAATGTATAAAACTGGGAAGACTTCGGTGGCTGGGTCATGTGGAGAGAATGTCCGAGCATCAAGCACCAAAGTCCCTGCTGAACTCAAGGCCAATAGGGCGAAGGATTTTAGGAAGGCCAAAATTAATATGGAGTCACAACGTCCTCAAAGACATCTCTGCCTTAGAGCTTCGAAACTGGAGATGACCGCACTAGACCGAGATGAGTGGAGGAAAATTATTGAGGAGGCCATGACCCACCGAGGGTTGTAGTGCCAAGAGTGACGATGATGATGATGAGTAATGGTTAATATAAATAGTATACGTATAAGATTCATTCTGGGAAGAACAATAACGGTAAGAAAGACTTAAAATTACAAAGGTAACTAAATTAATTAATGTATATTTTTTTGTTTATAGCGTTAATATTGTTGTTGGACATAATTATTTATTTAAATTAAACAAATTTGTACTAACCACTTAACTAGTAACTTTTTACCGGTTTTGATACCACTGTATATTCATCAGGACGGACGCAAACAAATTAATTAAATACATAGAATAAAAACAGAGTCGCTAAGGTGGTTTGGGCAAGTTGAGCGAATGAATGAGGAAAGAATTGTAAGAAAGATATGTAATGCAAGTGTTGATGGCGCCAGAAAGAGAGGGCGACCATGGAAGACGTGACATGATCAGATTAACCAGATACTGGAAGATGGTCCTGTTAGAAGCCTCAACAACCGTCGAGCTTACATGCGAAGATGTATGAATGTAGATGAAGCGAAAGTTGTATGTCAGGACAGAAGAGTATGGCGCTCTATCCTCTCTGCGTACCCTCACGGGGAAACGGCGTGATGGTAAGTTAGTTAGTTAGTTAGTTACAATATATTTACTCCTCATCCTTGATACCATCATCCTAATATTTTCTTTTTTTTATCCTTTTTCATTTTATTTTAAATTTTGAATTATTTGGCACTTCAACAGATCAAGAAGCCCAATTACTGAAGCGAAACACATCACAAAAACAACCAGACTTGAGTAAATACATTTATAAATGGATTTTTGGTGACGTCACCGGGAATCGAACCAGGAATCCTAGTGTGGGAAGCCAGTGCCACGATTGGGCTAAAACTTTATTCACTGGCATGACGAAGATTATGTCATAATAGAAGTAGAGTACGAAAGTATGGAATTTGAAAAGGAAGGTATTTTTAAGAATTAGAACATGTGCGTTGCAGAAGAAAAAAATTGTCCTTGAGGTCATCTACCAACCAAAAACCCACGACTGATTCGGATTATTGTGAAACCAAATAACGTGGGTGATGATGACATAATACTCGTTTAAACCATACAAACTCCTATAAAATCTGAACCCAAACCAAATTACTAAAGACGATCGCTCAGGCGTTATACGTTTGTATGGAAATATTTATTTTTTACTCTGTTAATTAAATTTTAATTTTTTATCCATAATAATTAGGTTTTCTGTAATTTTTTTACATAACACATTTTTTATTATATTAAAATCGTTGATCTGCTTGTTAGAAACAAGTTTGTTAAGATTTTTTGTATTTCATTTAAGATATGTTCCACACATCGGCGAATTCAAAATACTTGTTAGCCAGGTTTTGCATTCGGCTTAGTGAAGATTTAATATGAGCCACCATTACAGTATAGGTCTTTTCATATAAGCTTGCAATTGAGTTAGTGTGGGTACAGTGCGTAATACGCGATTTGTTTCGCTGTGTTAAGTTTACGAATATGAGAGGGGCGTATCCTTAAACTCAACACAACGAAACAATACGCGTATTACGCACTGTACCCACATTAACTCAATTGCAAGCTAATATGAAAAGACCTACACTACTGTTGCAATAATAATGTAACGCATTTCTAGTATATTTATGTCAGGACTGTCAATTGTATGGTGGAAGAGTTTAAAAGGGCAAACTTAATCAAAAAGTATTCTTCTTTTGCTCAGTTTTGATAATTTCAATAAACATAAAAGCGAATCGTAATGGAGAAGTTTCATGTTGCTGATAAGTATCAGCCAAATCTACTAAGTACATCCCGTCTATTTGGTCGTAGGATATTATAAAGATTGTATTTTCATAGGCCTTTATAAATAAAAAATAAAAAGCCTAAATAATTTGACTGTTTTACAACGTACGTGGAGTATAAAAGCAAAAAAGTATCCAAAGAACATTCAATACAGTCATCGAGGATTACTAATTTATAATGTACTGAATTCGAGATTTTGTAGGAAACAAAGCCTACAAATTTATAGGAAACATGATTTTGGAAGGGATAGATACATAAAATCTAGAATTCAGTACATTTTAAATAAGTAATCCTCGATGACTGCATTCAAAACATCTTTTTATTTTTTTTAGGTATCGCTGCCTTTGCTTTTATACCCCACATTTGTTGTAAAACAGTTGTATTTTTTATATTTTTTTTATAATTTATTTATTAATCAACTCCCTAGTGGGCTTTTACAGCAGTTTTGTAGCTATAACTTCGGTTGTGGTTAAAAAATCTCTGTTTGATATTTCTTCATCCATTATACAGCACCGGAATTGTCTTCGTTGTTCTCACTACGATCTACGATAATTCTTAAGGAATGGTAAATATCGAGCATATACAATATTTACTATGTGATCAATGGTTCACCACGGGGATCTGTCAGTTCTTATTTATCACGCTCACGCAGCATCCGTATCCCGTCGTGTGAGCACCAGAAGTATCTCGGCAGTAAGAAGCCTGGATACATATTTATAAGGTCTCCTGTCCTCATTGTCCTGTGACATTAAAAAAGTATATAATAATTTCGAATTCCGAATGATACGTGAAAAATGTCACCTGAAAAATTGAATATTCAATTTTGCTTTTCTTTTCAATGAAAGCAAACACTCTGGCTTGATATTACAATTAAGTAAAAAGATTTTAACTACATTATTAAATAAATATCTTTTTATTTTATTAAAATTTTGGATTACACACAGCGGACGATGGTTCGATCCCGAAACCCAATAGCTATATGGATAGAGTTAAAACATATATTATACTCATATTTATAGCCAAAGAGTACAAATAATAGGATGTTTAAACATTCCCAAATACAACAAAACAGCCACACAACACCATTACACTTATCTAGGTGACAACAGCTAAATTCAAGAAACACATAAAACAAACAGAATATACATAATTAAAACAAAAAATAGTTAGAATTATAAAAGATTACGGTACTACGAAAATAATTAATATACTTGAGTCACTAATATTTATTTTATGATCTTTGTATTTCTCTACACTCTTCCATTATTGACTTGGACATACTTATCATTCATGCTCTTATGCATCATGTACTCCTGTCCCCAAACACAAGTTTTAACTTTTTTGGGGACAGTTAAACACGTATATAAAATGTAATATTCACTGTCGCTAACGTCTATGTATTATTTTATTTTCAATAAAGAATTCTATATAAAAAAATCTTTTTTGACTTCGACAATCTCTTGTTACGATGTATAATTTGTAATTCGTTGTTTGTTATCATTCAAGGTAAAATCGCGACCAGAAGAGACTCTGAAAGGCTGAAAAATCAGAACCCTGTTTAGAGTCTATGAAAATATTTTGCAGATGCGCATTGAGAGAGTCTTTGTGTATTTTCGTGGTCCACCCCGTTTTTGATAAGCAATAAAGAACCAACCAACAAACAATTAAATTCTACGCTAGCAGAAAATTAGCAGTCTAGAAGTCTACAAAGCAAGATATATTATAGATATCTCATAGAGACGATATTGTATATGGAAGCCTTTGAGTGTTCTTAGGGCTTACGACCTATCGTACGGCTGGCTTGTTTTATCACTTTACACAATGTAGCGTTCACCATTTCCACCCATGATAGAGTACCACATTTATCAAACCATAGGTCGAAAGCCCTATGAACACCCAAAGACTTCCCTCACTGATCTTGGTCTCGCGCCAACACTTTCTGTTTTGGATCTCCAAGGCTTTGAATACTTTGACACTAGGGAATGCAATCCCGATCCCGCGAGATCTCGAGAGATTTTTCGAGATCAATCCCGAACCGAAAAATCGGACGAGATTATCGGGATTGATCAGCATTTTTTATTTTTAATTGTATATATCTATAGAGCTTTTAGTAAGTATGTACTTAAAACTTATGTTCATGTTACATTCAAATAATGAAAATAGCTTATAATAATATTTGCTGTATTTTATCAACCTAATATAGTAATAAAAACTACTATGTTAGGTTGATATATAATACTAGTTAGTAGTTGATAATACTAGTTAGTAGTTTTTACTCTACTACATTGACTGATTGATGCTTGGAAAAACGCCTACAAAAACTTTAATGCAATGATTAATAATGAGCATTTTATTAAAATTGCTGATATAAAAATGCAAGGCATTGTCGATAATTGCTATTCAGCTCTATAAACAAAAAATAAACACAAAAGTATTCGGGATCCGTAGGGATCTCGCGGGATTGGAAATTCTAATCTCGAGGGATCGACTCGGGATTGCATTCCCTAATTGTCACCCCATCTTAGTTTTGACCTTCCTAAGCTCCTTCGCTCTCTTGTATTTGGCTTTTATTAACTGGGGGTAACTAAATTTAAACCCTATTGGGCTTTTATGGTGCGATTTGCGCTTTTTTTCTATTTCATATAATTGGCTTTGCCTTCATCTCATTTTCGTATGATCCATATTCTTTGGTTTTACATGTATTTCCTCACTTATTTATATGTATGTATATATAGGGTATAACAGAACTAATCCACAAAACTTTACAGGTGGATTCTTGTCTTTATTATGAAATGTCGAAAATGTTCAAGCAACCATGACCAATTATAGAATTATGCAATATCAAAGTTTGCATTTTTTCTCAATATTTCTGACTTATTTTTTTACAAAAAGTTGAAGTATCATTGTAGTAACTTATATCGATTACGAAAAATTTATGTGTTTTAATAAAAGTTAACCAAAACAATAAAAACTATGAAAAAACTCCAATGGAATGTTTTCCAATTGGAATCAGGAGGTTTTTAATATTTTATTGACTTGTGTTAAAGGTAACCAACTTTTCATCTTAGATATAGGTTACTGTAATGATAGTCCAACTTTTTGCAATAAATATTGAAAAAAAAATGCAAATTTAGACATCGCATATCTCCTTAACTATTGACATTAGATCATGGTTGCTTGAAAATTTTCGACTCATAATCAAGGCAGGAATCTATCTGTAAAGTATTCTGGACTATTTCTGTTACACCCTGTATATCATGTTTCTTAATATTTCTTATATTGTTAACCATTGTTATTCCATGTATAAATGTTATGTTAACCTTACGTCCATGTTCATTCCATGTATATTTGTAAATAAGATTATCCTCTCTTCATACTTGCACCTAGTAAACACAGTAAAGAGGTTTTGCATGGACGCCTCCTCGCGCTACTTGCACATATACGAGTTTAAGTGGCGTGGGGAGGATGACAATTTTAGCATAAAAAAATGCCGGATTTGGTGACGAAAGTACAGGGCTGTCTCTGGGTATGTAGTGGGTCGCTTTTCATTATTGGTCTTGTATTTAGTAGGGACTCCGGTGTTTGTTGTTCACTCATGCTCTCAACATGACCCAACCTCTGGTCTTCCTAATTTTATATATGTAATACATTTGTGACGCTTATCTCTTTAAATAAAATACAGAGCTCATTGTTATAGCACTTGAGATGATACAGTATGAAAAATTAAAAGCATGCACCGCTAATAGAGTGATATAATATACAGTAAAAGGATTATAGTTCTTGTTCCATCGTCAATATTAATTAATCCATTTCTAGAAGCATTTGTTTCCATACGAATTGCATTGAAGAACGAACATCTTTCTAAAAAAAAGTATACAGGACTCCTTTAAAGCTAATTATTCCCTTGAACGCAATTAATTCCGATAAGGATTATTCAAGTGCGTACGTGCGTAATTATAAATGGTAAAATACATCCTTGGCATGTGGAACGTACCTTCTACAGAAGGAGGGTAATGAAGTTTACCAGGAATGTTAATTAAGGTGTCCCATCCAGTTATTGCGGAAATCATAGAAGTTCTCTTAGTACCTCTACCTGTTTTTCACGTTCGGAGGTGTCAAAGTATTGTCACGTGATCGCGAACTTAATTATCGATTATTTAAAAAAAAATATTTTAATAAATTCACAAAGTCACTGGACGCAAATAAAATTGGAGCACTTTTCTTTAATACAAACTAAATTGCGTAATTCGTACTTGTAAATTTTTTTACGCGTATCTAGAAATTCTGCTTCACTGGTTTGTATCGCTCTGATTACTACGAAACACTTCTCACACGTCAGTAGGTACTTTACCTCTGTTTACAATCCACTTGGTCACACTCAATCACCGTTTTATATGTGTATTTATATGTTATTTTATTTTATTATATTTTATGGATCGCCGAAAAGTCACAATAAAGAACTCCTCGCCGCGCGGTATTTGATCGCTTTTATACAAGAAATGTTAGTTTGTCGAATTTTCTACACGGTTCGACCAGCTTCTCCACATCTCTGGTAGCCTTTCCATATTTCTTGCGATTACGAGAACAACCCAGTTGATTCCAGACTCGTGTGGACCATTCGAAAGACTTCGATAATGCTTAATTCTTTCTGTTTCTAACATCTCTTGACAGTATTTTCACACTTAATTGAAACAAGGCCAAAAATGGAGAAATGAATCACTTAATTAAAATAAATTAGTGTGGATTAGAAAAAAATCAAATCTAAAGACATATGAGAAATTGGAAAAGCTTCCACTGTTTATTCGGTAAAGAATTTTACTGGCAATACAGAACATTGCACTCTTCTATCCTGGAACATCACTACTTTTATACATCTTCTCACTCTTCACGCTCTTCGATTAAATTTTTGAAGAGACTCGAATGTTACTTACTTACTTACTTACTTACTATCACGCCGTTTCCCCGTGGGGGTAGGCAGAGAGGATAGAGCGCCATACTCCTCTGTCCTGACATACAACTTTCGCTTCGTCTACATTCATACATCTTCGCATGCAAGCTCGACGGTTGTTCAGGCTTCTAACAGGACCATCTACCAGTATCTGGTTAATCTGGTCATGCCACGTCTTCCGTGGTCGCCCTCTCTTTCTGGCGCCGTCCACACTTGCATCATATATCTTTCTTACCATTCTTTCCTCATTCATTCGCTCAACATGCCCAAATCACCTGAGCGAGCCTATTTTTATTCTCTGTATTATGCTACGATCAGCTTTACATTCATTCCTAATATCTTCATTCTTTACTCTATCATACATGGATTTACACACATACGTCTAAGGGACCTCATCTCCACTGCATTCAATCTACTTTCGTTCCTCTTCTGCCAGCTCCAGGCTTCACTTCCATACATTAGTGTCGGTACCAGAACTCCATTATGTACCGCCAGTTTTGCCTCGGTAGACATATTTCTATTAGAAATTATTGCATTCAAAGCGCCGTTCACCCTATTCCCGGCAGTCACTCTCCTCTCTATATCTTTCTCAACATTCCCTCTTCTATCGAACATACTTCCCAAGTACACAAACTCATCTACTTGTTCCAAACATTCATTGCCTACTAGTATTTCACACGTTGTCTTACTTTTCTCCTTCTCGAATACCATTACTTTTGACTTTTTACATTCATAATAAGGTCACTTTCCTTGCATACATCATACATCCTGCTAACTAGACTTTGTAGGTCTTGTTCGAATGTTAAATAATGAATATGTAGTATTTCTACACATTAAATAATATCAACATTTTTAAATATTACTCGTTTCTTTAAAAAAACCCACATACAATTTAGTTATTTTTTGAAGCTGACAATAGAAAAAGATAGATGCTACAGACAAAGTGTTAAATTTTGATAATGTACATATACTTAACTGCTACGTGTACGCACTAACTACGAGTTAATGTATATATTATCGAAATTGAATGTACAATTTACATACTATACTAGTTTACGTACATATTATCGAAATTTACTCTTTGTCCGTAACACAGATACTAGCTATATGAACCACGGACAAACGTTGATAAATTCTAAATATGCTTTCATTTAACAGTATCCGCGCACTAGGTAACGAATGATATTAATTTAATGATGAATATATTATTGATAATGAAGAGATCTTCCAAAACCATTACAAATATAGCCACGTGGTGTTCATGATATAGTTCGAAGTGGTTCCGGGTCCGAAAGGTAATAAACAGAAACGACATAAATTTATCCCATGAAAAATAATAATTATATCGTAAACCTGGATTTGCGGACCCAAATAATTTTTCCACCTTAATTTATAGACGGCTTATGAACATTGGTAGGTACTCTCAAAACGACCGTTATAGTCTGTTTATATCACACAGCATGTTCGTGTAGTATATATGTACATCTCGTACATGGGTGTAGGTATCACCGGCGCGTGTGTGGGTTGTAGTTTGAGAGAGCCGCGTATAAAATTCAAAACGACTCCAGCCAAAGTCGGTTGAGGCTGGTACCCAGAGAAGCTCGTCCCACAAGTGCCGGTCTGCTGACGTCACATAAAATAGTACACCATATTTATTTTCTATGTGAAGTTAGACCTCTAATTTAAGGGGTTACACTACCTTGACATTTTAAAAATCTTTTTTTTTTACTTTACCTTATAGCTTGAAGAGAAAACAAATACATAACAGTATGTACAAAGAATACCATAATTTATCAGGTAATGTAAAAAAACAGGGAAATATCATATTCACGAAGGAATGCAAACGTCAAGTCACAGAATAAGTAGGCTTACTTGATGTCGTCATAGCTTACATTTTAATTTATTAATGTTTAAGGGTGTATATGATAGTCATAAAATATAATTATACTAATTTTCCATTGGATTTCTCAGTACTGAAACAATGTTTTTCTTCCATAATCATAATAAACAATAAAATTTTAATAAAACATCGGAATTTTAAGTAAACTATGTATATTTTAAAAATAAAGTTCATAAAATTCCAAAACATTATATATTAATTTATTTGATTTATTTTAAATTGATTTATTAAATTGATTTATTATTAATAAGGTCTTGTGGTTAGGACTCTCGCTTCGTGATCCAAAGGTCACGGGTTCGAACCTCACCCCATACCAGCAAGTTAATCCTATTTTCATAGCACAAGCGTTAAGTTAAGTTTGAAAATAATAAGAATATTGATGTGACACGTATTTCGTGTTCGCATCTCTATTTTTCCATAAAAAAATAAGTTTCTAAACATTATACTGTATGGTGTCTTCAATAATGTCAAGGTATTCATCTCCACATAGACGTAATGAGATGAGCAGCAAAAATTTTATCGCTAATATTTGTATGAATCAAACAATAATTTCGTTGTCTTTCCGTTCGCACGTCTGTCTGTATGTCTGTCCCTGTAACTTCGTGTAGCGTCTGTAAATTCGTTCGAATTTATATCTAAAAAAATCAAATTACACTATATAGGCCGGAGATGGGGCTTGAATCTCGGGCCAGCAAACCCGAACCGGCCGCTCCACGCATGTTGCTACGATCGCCTTTCCGTGGACCGCCAACGACATATTATACCAACCAAACCAATGTTTCGTCATTTTTGACGGGTTACGGCTAGTAATCAATAGAAGGTTTGGAATTTAGCTTTAGAGGAAGCGATATGGCGGTACCTCGATATTGATGTTATACATAGTACGCAATGCTACTGATTTTTTTAATTACCACCAGTCGAATATAGTCAGCCGGAAAATGTCCCCTGTGAGGCGGGCCGCGCGCCGCCGCGAGATGGTGATGCGCATAAAAAAATGGCCGAATCTCGTTTGGCGGGAATGGGAATTCGCAAATGGCGGATGGCGGGAGATCCGACCAATGAGAGAGCCGGGCCGAATATCTCTCTCGGCCGCCGCGGAGCGGTGGAGGGATAAAAAAACAACAATATACATAACGAACCGGCCGGGTATCGAGAGATTCGATATACATACAGCGCGCGGCGCGGAAACAATCCGGTCTGGCGGGCAGCGCTTCCACGGGCCGGGCTCGCGGACACTCACTGCGGCCGCGGCGTGGCGCCGCGCGCAGCCTCCCGTGCGCATAATCCGCATTTCATCAAACTTCCGAAACAGATCTTAATTCCGACCGATCGCCGCTGAGATAACTTAGAAAAACTAACCTAACCTAACCTAACCCATAAAAAACAAGTTTTTACAATACTCCCTTTCTCATTTTCGGGTTTCGTGGCTACCAGATGCGTCCCAGTCTCTTCGTACAACTTACCGAGTTGTATGAAAAAACCATTAAAAATTAGAAAAATCCAAAATTATACTATGATTATTCATTTTTTTAACGAAAATTTGATAGATCTTCTTGATCGTCGCCGCGAGTCTGCTTGCAAAGTTTCAGCTCGATTGGATCGCGGGAAAGGGGTTAAAATTCGATCCAAAGCTTTTTCGTCAGACAAGCAAGCAGTCAGACGCCACAAGTTAAAAGAAAAGGAGTAAAAAAGTAACCCATAAAAACCAAGTTTTTATTATACTCCCTTTCTTTGTAAAATATAACAACTATTAAAGACGAATTAAAAATATAACATAGCACTTAACTTATTTCTAAAATGTCAGCTGTTTTGAGCTTTGATAAGACACTTCATGCTTTGAAGATTAAATTCTAAAAACATTTGTCAGTCTATTTAGATTTTCGACATTCATAGTGAAGTACCTATTATGTATACCGACGGAGTAATTTAAATTTAGAAAATATTCCGCGACGTTATCGGGCCGCCGCAATCAAACTTTTCTAATGATTCCAATTTGAAAAAACCAATAAAACTTCTAAAAATCCGAAATTATATTATAATAATTAATTTTTTTTAACGAAAATTTGATAGATCTTCTTGATCGTCGCCACGAGTCTACTTGCCAAGTTTCAGCTCGATTGGACCACGGGAAAAGGTTTAAAAATCGATACAAAGTTTTTTCGTCTGACAAGCAAGCAATCAGACGCCACGAGTTGAAAGAAGGGAGCAAAAATATCTGTTGTAACTTAGAAAAATACTAGTTGAAGATCTGCCGCTGTATTACCGCAGCTTCTTTAACGGCGGGATGCGAGGCGCTCTGATCACGGACAACGCGCAGGAAATTGGAAGACACAACAAACTAGTTAAACTCGCTACGAATGAACCAACGGAAAGACCGTGGCATCAAACAACCGACGGCGAATGGACACCCACCGAATTCTCAGGACCGTTTTACGAGCGAAAGCTCCCATATCGGTCCTACTCACGCATCGCCAGATTGACAATTTTTTACTCCAAAGGCCGTCCCCGTATCACGTCGCGGACAGACAACCGACAAAAATTATTAAGATAAATTATAGAAGTCTCACAGAGACGAAGTTATGTATACGAGAAGCGTGTGTGGAAGTCGTTTTATTCGATTCTTCAGGGCTTACAGCCTGTCTACTGGCTTAAATGATCACTCCAGACAACGCAACATTCACCAATTCCATCGTGAGAACATCGAAACATTGTCAAATTTTGAAAGTTCTATATATGCATGTTCAAATCTGAGAATCTTTCGTTTATATGAATGGACTACGCTAGAGATATCTGTAATTTTTTTCTCATGAACTAGTTAGTATACGTAGATTTTCGCAGCTGGTAATGATACCTATATTTTAAAGTTAGAACATACCTAATACCTACATATAAAAATATTAACAAGACATACCTATGTTTATTCACACTTACCACTGCTGTCGGCAATACTAAGAAGTGTAAAGTTACCGACTACAAATTTTTATTTATAATTTATTATCCTTAAAAAAAATAGTGTTGCGAACACGTATTCTTACTGTTTTCAAAATAAGCTAAACGTTTGTGTTATAAAAGTGGAACTAACCACTAGATGACTAGGCGAGAGTCATAACCGCTGAATCAACAAGCTTCTCTCTTCTTCAAATGTTATTCCGGTTACCGAACATTAGCGAACACGTAGATGATCATTATTTTGCTTGAAATAGCTGGACTGTGGATTTCATCAGCCAGGAGGCCTTGGTCTTCCAGGATCTCCTCTGCTCGCAATTTTGTCTTGAATGATTTGATGAGATGCAGAATACTTCTCTGGATGTCTCATGATTCGAACTGTCCCACTGAAGAAGAATTTTAAAAGCAAAACGCACGAATGCAACAACTCTGCAACGAATCCAGCTCCAGCAAGCACTATCAATGAAATGTATTACCTAATTTTTTCCGATTTTTTAGCTACTTATACTTAAGTATACCCTAATGAAGGAACGTTGTTTCCGTTTTTACTAAAAATTAAGTGGTGATAAACTAATTTGTTTAATTACATTCAATTTTTTGTATCAATGTTTCCTTAATTTTGTAGCTACTCACGTTTGTTTGTGAAATTTATAATTTTTACGAGCTGAATAAAATCAGAAAATCAACCTTTAGTACGGAATTCATATTCCCGGCAAATCCTCAGAACGGCGTACATGGAAAAGACCCTTATTATAATACATGCTCTATATTAAGAATAAATAGAAAATTTTGTTTACTTACTTACGTATCCTATAGAAAAGTGTAGTAAGCCTTATTTTCTGTTTACGTTTTAATTTGTGTGCTTTTAGGTATTATTCGGACATTATAAATAGTACTGCATTGATACGCTTCATCCCACTGACTCTAAACATATATAGAAATGATATATCGCATAGCTCAGACAAGGTCTGTTAAATCGCACACAGAAAATCTATATATATATATATGTATATATATTTTGAGGATATAGTCATCGCGGTACGCGAACCCGGAATTTTCTATTGCTCTCTACCTATAATGTGTGATTCATCTAATTTGCGTTACTTACTAAAGAGCGCTCTGCGCATGCATGTTGACTGAGCCAGTTTGCTGAGCTGACATTGGCGTAAGCGCTGTGAGCAGTCAGTCTCTCACCGAGGTTGTTTAATTTAAGTACTTAATAGGACGCAATGTAATAACGATCTTTCTGTGTACCTGCTAGACAAGAATTTTATAATGAGGAATCGTGTGGTAGAGATTATCATCGCCGAGCCATGGAACTCGATTTTGATTCCATAGCTCTATTGGTATGTATTCTGTTTTATTATACTTTTGCTAAATCTACATAACTACATACTATTCAACAATCATCAAAATGGATGTCTTGAATTAGTTCACCATTAATTAGGTGGTAACCACCAGCATAAGTTCATCAGCATTACAAAAAAATATAAATTCGAAAATAAATAAACGAAAAGGCTAAATAAAGCCAACCACAAGAGTTAGTCTCTTTTTGGAGAGGAACGGCGAAAAAATTGATCTACTTATTATAGTTTTAATAGACTAGAAAAATAATGAAATAAAGCGTGTGTAATAAAAAAAATATAAAAAAACGAAATACTAAATAAAAAGGAAACAAAGTTATTAGTGCTCTGAATGCAATTATGGCCAATAAAAATCTGTCAAGTAAGACTAGTGATATATTCTGGTGCCAAATCTGATGAATAAGTGAATGCGGTCTCCTAGGCGTATGTGTCGAAAATCTTTGTCCCATATGGTGGAAAATGAACGAGTTAGAAGTGAATGTAATGCTGGTTGCAGCGTAATAGATATAATAAAGAAAGGATCGCTAAGATGAGGAAAGAATGGTAAAGAAAATTTATGAGGCGAACAAGACAGCAGAAATAAAGGGCGTCCGCCGATGACCTGGCATGATCAGATAAAATAATTATTGGAAGATTCTGGAGGCCCTTTTGAAAGAAATAAAAAGATGTATAAAAATGAATGGTGCAGAAATGGTGTGCTTGGACAGAAGAGTGTGGCATTCTATCCTTTCTGCCTACTTCTCTTGGAAATGGCGTAATTGTTAGTTAGTTACCTGAATAAAAAAAAATTCTAATTTTGAAAAATTATCACTGTGAAATTTAAAGTATTAATATTTAATATTTAAAGTATTAATATTTAAAGTATAGGGTGTTTAAAATGCCGCTGTTTTATTGAAATAAAAAATCGAAAATGTTAAAATTTCAATTGATCGATGTTTCCACACGTGTGACCTTCTCGACTGCACAGGTTGTAATCTATTATATAATGTTTTCGAATACGTTTAGCACTTTCAGCGTACTTTGCTGCGAAAAACCTTTAGTACGCAAGTCATGTGCCAACTGAGAACTTTTTCAGGACGTGATGCATTGCGAGTTTATATGCTACGATGTTAATCTATGATGCCATTTCGAACTGCGTGTACACTACATTCAAAAATACTTTGACGCTTAGATCGGGACACTTGATCACATACGATTCGTGTTTTTATAAATCTGAACCATCTCTATTTTACCTGTTGGATCTGAAAAATAGTTTTTTTTAAATAATTTATTATTATGTCAAACCCATCCTTTTCTATGTAATCGAAGACGATAGGTTAAAAGAAGCCAACTGTCATGTTACCTATATTAGGTAACATCTGGCGCTCTCTCAGCCCAAATAAAAACAATAAAGTGATCAAAGAAGAACAAGAAGAATTAAAATAAATAATTTAAGTAAAGTAAGAATTAAGTGCAAGTTTTAAACAATGTTTTTGTAAGAATGATGTTGTATTTTGTGTCCACCTCGACATAGAATTGTCCTAGTGAGGGGGTGCTGTTATCATTAATTAATAAATAAATACAATAAATACTGCATTATCGAATCTTTTCAAAATATCTGGAACAACGGTGTCATGATTTAAATATATCTTTTAATCATTTATTCAGAAAGTATATAATATTATATATACACTGTCGAGGTGTTTTTTAGTTAAGTTTTAATTAATGTTGAGACAAAGAAACAAAAAAAGTTAAAAACTTCAAATGCGATGTACTCCGAACGTGTCATTTTGGATTCTGGTAGTCTTGTGCTATGTGCTATGCGATGTGCTAAAGATCAATCTCCTGGATGAAAAATGAAGAGATACTGAGATAGATGGAATAAGATCCCTCTTAACTCACATTATTCAGGAGAGATAGAAATTGTTAGACAGAAATTATTGTGGTTATGTAACAACAGAAGAGACTCAATGCCCAAAATGCCAGTGATTTAAACATATAGCAACTAGACGACACATGAATGTGAATAGGATCACAATACTTTGCAAATATTGTGTACATGTGTGTATTAATTATATTTTTAATTAAAATGTTGCACCACTGTAAGTAAGCAAATACTGCCAAATCATTTAATGATATCAACATTTGTATTTACCAGATATCTGATATTTAATATTTCTTTTAAAATATCGTACAATATTACATCTTTATATTTGTAAAATAAATTACAATATCGTTGAAAATCTCAATTTTTTGTTAGAAAACATATTGTCCAGTTATTTCTGCGTAAATCGCTAAGCATTACATTAAATTTGTTTTCTTTTATCACTAGATGATCGATATTTTTTTCTGAAAACCGTATATTAAAACTATTTACTATTTTATCTTAATGTTTCTCTGCAGGAGTTTGCAAAGCGGATAGGATGCCATGCACTTCCATTCAGGTATTTCTGTCCAGTTCACTTTCATTTACACATGCACGTTCCTCATCTTCTCAACGATTTCCTAAATTCACTAATTTAAGAATAGTGGTCGATTTGAAGGTGTCACATGTGGCGGTCAATATCTAAAAAAAGGCTAATTAATAACTTCAGAGCTATGTTGGTTTTCGCAAGTACGTCAACCATTGTGGATATAGAAATGCCTTGAAATAAAATTAAAAGCCTAGATAGGGTATTGATTCTATTGAAAGGCGCCGTTTTGAAATACATCACGAAGCTTTCCATCAAGCTTGGTGTAATCAGCATGAATTATTTGTTTATGCAATTGGCATATTATTATCCTAACATAAGACAATTAACCAATATTATTGTTATAATAGTGATTGATTGTCTTATGGTAGGATAAGCAGTAAAGTATTTCGATCTAATCTAACCCATAAATTTTTGAAATATTTAACATTTAATTAAAAATAATATCAATGTGAAGCAACCGTTTTCTAAAAAAATAAATACTAAAATATCAATAAAAAGAGTAATAAAATGTCGTTCCTTCCAACAACACATCTATTTGCGATATTTAAACAAAGGATAGCTTGTTGCTCTAGTTTCACCTAGTGATCCAGAGGTCGGTGTTTCGAGTCCCATTTCAGAAGACAACCAACATAGTCCTATTTTCATAGAGATTTATTTGAAAATAGTAATAATATTTATGTGACATATATCTACTCAGTGTTTACATCTCTATTTAAAAAAAAACACAGGTAGTTACTAACTATACTCATTTTAAAAATTTACTTTTCATTTTTAATTTTAAAATTCAACAGGCCAAGAAGCCAAATTACAGAAGCGAAACACATCGCAAAACACCCAGGCTTGAATAGATTAATTGTGACCTCACCGGGAATCGATCCCGGAACCAGCCAGTGTCATGACCACTGGGCTACGAGGACCGCCATTTTCATTTCATTCAATTTTCAATAATATTTGGTACGGCATTTTGGATTTTATTTTGTTTGCAGAGTTTATGTAATTTAATTTTTTGTTGCATATTTTAAACGTAATTTTATAAAAATAGTTCCACGAGTACCTATTGAGTTTCAGTCTAAATAATATTCCAAATAACTCCGTAGATCGTATGATATTATCAACACAAATACATTAAGAATCGTTTTGAAGTTTTCTAACGATGTATATTAGCTTTTAACTAACAGAGAAGATACTAAAAATATTTTAAATTATGCATATCATTGCGACACTATATAAACTGCATTTATTTTATCGCTTACACAAATAATTTGACACAATTTCAATACAAATTATTGCGTTTCAATCGGTGTTTAGTTGATAAAATAATTTAAACAAACACAGAAAAATGTCGAAGCGTTCAGACCGTAAACGTGTTGCGACATCGAAAACCGTTATTGCGTGGGTGCCATTTTAATTCCTAGAATAAATCGCGTATTTGGCGGTTGGAGCCCCGGGCCATCGCAACACTTACGGCAGGCTGTAGTGTGCGTGGAGGCTGCGTTGGGGCGAGGGGGGCAGGGAGGGGCGCCCACACACTCCGCTTAATTTACTATACACGGTAGAATCACAACTGGCCTCCGAATATATACTACGGTCATGTATATTTTTAAAAATGGGTATAACGCATTTGAGAAAAATAACAGTGTTCCCGTTTGAAACACCCAAATATGGATACACGAATGTATCATCACGGGATCGCGGCGGTTGGGAACAAAATAAAATAAATGAAAGTTTAATTAATTAACCAGAGTCACTGGATACGAATTTAATTGGAGCACTGTTCGTTAATATTTCGTAATAATTTCAATTTAATGTTCCGTAGTAATTTCACACCACTCATTTTGTGGTCGCACGTATTTTCTATTGAACGGTAGGCACTCTCTTAATTTATTGTCGCTGGTCACGCTGAATCGCCGTTTTTCGCTTCTTGTCTCTGGTTTCGCTGAACTGTCACACGCGCCCATTAAATCGGGAATGTCAACTCGCGAAGTCAAATACGCCCCTTAAACAGTGAATGTCAACTTGCGAAGTTTAGAGTGTGATCGACTTCTAAACACTTCCAGTAATTTCTAATTTACTGTAAAACGTCCAGTGCTGTAAAACTCTCGATAACGTGTAATTCTTTCCGTTTCCAGTCTCGTGGCAGTATTATATAAATACTAGCTGTAACCCGTCAAAAATGACGGAACATTAGATCGATTTTTACTAAGCCCTAGTATATATTTATAGTATCATTTTGACGTTCCACGGAGAGGCGGTGGTGGCAATCTGCGTTAAGCGGCTGTTTAATTATTTTTTTTGTGCCGTGAATTCGAAAGAAATTAAGGACGTTACACGAAGTTACGGACAGACAGACGGACGAACAGACAGCGAAATTATTATGTTTGATTTCGAAAAATGTTAAAATATTACGCACTTATTGGATATATTTAATTGAATGCATTCAATTACATTACATTATAGAAAAAATAATATATTTAATTAACACACAGATGTGTAAATATATTTTGACGCATGCGCTACTGTAATGATATTTATAATATATTCAATAAGCTAAACGTCTCAAAGTCTATAAAAATTTCAAGAATTATGGTTGGACCGTGAAGAGAGGAAGACGACCATCAAACACTGAAATTAATTCCAATTACCAGACAATGATAAAGTGAGAACATCCCCAAAGACATTCCTGTTTTGGAGGTTCAAAATAGAAAAAGAAGACAAAACAGAGATCACTGAAGGAAAACTCTTGGAGAGGCCAAATAGGTACCAAATGAATTAAATGTGAAAAAATCAGTCCAACAAATTATTAATCCAAGATTCAGATAATAAATCTAATTAGAATTAATGCTTGAAATAAATACAATGCCAAAGATTAAATGAAAATAATAATATTAAATTTTTATATAAGTATTATGTGTATGAGGTATAATTTTTATATATAATAAATAAGGGCAAAAATAAAGGCAGCAATATCCATACCACTGAGGTGTTTTTTAAATAAATACAAAATGCTTGTCACTACTCAAGGAAATATCTCTGGAATCTATGAAACACACATCTTATTGGAAATAAGTTTTTCAAATAATTTCCACTTCATACATGTGTATTAATAAATATTTAACTTTTAAATAAGGATATTGTTGTGTTTGCCACCAAATAGTAGACATTGCTGCTTTTGCTATTAGCATAATTAGTCGTTGCTGTCTTTGCTATGATCATTCAGTGTAAAATCACACAAACCTTTTTGCGTTCATTGGTTGAAATAGACATTACTGCCTTTGCTTTTTACATAACGCGGATATCGCTGTTTTTGCTTTTAATATTTATTTGAAAACCTGATTTCGGAAGGAAAAGAGCTATATTTCCTATAAAATTTCTAAATTAGTAATCCTCGGTGCACTCATTCAAAACATTTTTAAAGGGTTTGGGCATTAAATCTTTCGTTTTGGCCCCTCTTTGCGTCAGACCTCATCTTTTGTGAAAATTATACAAGGTTTAATTTTATTATTTATTGATTTGGAATTAATTTTGTGGAATGACATGATAATTGATATATAAATAAAATACTTATATGAGATTACTTTTGAGTTTAAGTTATACACAGTGTATAACTTAAACTCAAAAGTGGTCTTATACAAGTATTTTATTTATATATAAATTACAAGGTAATTGTTACAATTTTCCAGATTTGGTGGATCGTGGATCCGTTTTACGACGAAGCCTAATTTTTAATAAAATTCGTCCATACGTGGAATGCCTTCTTTATTCAAAAACGAACCAAAAAATGATAAAACTAAAAAAATACCCACACTTATGTCAGACGGACGCTGATTAACATTACAGCCGCGCTGTCCTTATGCGCTGACTTGTCCAAGTTCATTGTCAACTGGATAGGCGTCAGGCGCTGTGGTTTAGTGGCTAGCGTGATTGCTTCATAAGCTCAATGCCCCGAGATCGGGTCCCGTCTGTATTTACTCATTTGAATTCGAGTCGATGACGCAGTGTGTCATTGATTGAGCAAGAAACACAGGAAGAATAATTTCTTCGTTGATTTTATCTTGGAAAATAAATTTCTACGATAATAATTTATTCTTGGAATGGATAAATAAATACAATTACAATTTCTTCGTGAATCGATCTATCTAATAATATCTTTGTCGAATGATTTCTTATATGATTGTAGTAAACTGAGTTTCTTCAATATTTGAATATATATATAGAGGTCTAAAAATATCGAGTAATTTATGGATACTTCTACATTGGAACGGATCTAGAATGATCTGGTAAATTAAATCAGCGAAATTATTTCGGTTTGGCAATAAGAGAACGCCATGGTTTTTAACCTTTTTACATTCGTGAATTTAGATTTCTTTCGGTTATTATTTAGATTGCAATATTTTTATTATATAGTAGACATTATAGTATTGTAGTACGTTACAGTATGAGAAAAACAAAAGATAAATGATTTAAGTCCTTCAGATTAGGTATTCAATCCGTTCAATTATTACTCAATATTAAGAAAAAATATTGTAATTTCCATGGGTCAATATTGTTTTAGTTTAATCCAAATTTTGAGAAAATTTTGAACATTTTTAAAGTTCTTTTTCTTTATTTAAGATTATTTTTATACTCTGTGAAGTTCTTCTCAGTTGTGTCTGCCTCCTTCGGATTATTTTATATATTCAGACAATTTTACGATGCTTCTTCAAAAAGAGCCGAAAGATTTTGTAGTGACTTTATTAATTATAATTATATGATACCCTCGATAAGGTACTCCACATGTAATGAATACAAATGTACTCTATGTTTTAATAAAAAAAATTCTTTAAAATTCCTTTAAATCGTCAGGAATATTCCATCACATACAAAATTCGACAAATATGAATATATGTATAAAATGTATTCTGAAAATATTAAAATTATTCAAGTTAGTAAATTTCTAATAGAATATATCATTTCTAATACCGAGGTAAGGGAATGAGAAATTTTAAAATAAAATTGGAGATTTGAGAGAACGTAATCTAAGGTTCTTTTATTCCGGTTAGTGACAAGGTTGTCTGTGTCATTCGGGTATGTCATATCAGTCAGTCGTGCGACAACGATCAAACTCTCGTGTTTTGTTTTTATTGAAATTCTTCGTGAACCGGCTATCATAATTGTTCCTCCACTGCTGGATATAGGCTTTATATTTTTTTCTTTGAGAAGGTGATGCAAGAATTAATTAATTCATTATTATTAATAAATAATAATGAATTAGACCTCTTGAGGGGATCTAGACGCACGTGGGATTGCAGCTGAATGGCGAGACCATGATGCGTATCTGAAAATGTACAAAGAGATAAAATGTGTCAAAGACAATAATGTCGCGCCATTTTTATTCACGTGTGACTTGTCTAAATTACCAACGGCCTTATGTAAACAAGATGGCTCTTGAGTTCACCGCGGATGACTTCCAGCCTCCTCGTAAGAAACGTGTTTTTATCTCGAATGACTTCTTCAGCGATGAGCGTCACTGGACCAGTGGAGATGCGACGCAAGCAGACTGTTTTTAAATGCAAATAATTGTCTAGTTTAACATTGCACGGCGATGGATGGAGGCTGCGGAGCGATTTGGAGGCTGTTTGTGAATGGAAGTCGTGTGCACTTTTATCTCCGTGGATAATCACGCATACCTCAACTGCAACTAATTGGGGTCGTCATCATGAAGTTATTGTATTTATAATTATTTCTACTATAGAAATATTTCTACAGCGTGGTAAAACCGACTTGCAGGACGTAGAGCATCAAATGCTTAGGTGTATTTACTGTGATGTAAATTATCCCACTTCTAATCGTGATCATTATATTGGGCCTTGTCCCCGGAACGAGACACGATGAGCTAACTTTTTAACTGCCAACCGTTAAGGAAGTTGACTTAAAAAGGACTACCAAAACCTGGGAACTGTAGTCCGCAAACCGATAGATCATTTTCAAATATATTGCATTGTAAATCATAATATATCCCGTCTCTGCAAGGTCGAAAAGTACATACAATTACGCTTATAGCTCAGCATTTTAAGGGAGGGTGTGCGCGTTATTTCGCACTAGGGTCGACGTGACATGCAAAGATTGGCGTGTTAAGACGCTTAAGTCTCAGAGATCTCTGTTTTCATCATTATATTGTCAGGTACAGTTTTCCTTTTAACCTTACTTTATCAAAAATCCATCCCTTAATTGGCTGCAAGAATTAGGTAGGTTTTTCTTGTCTTTGTCTTGACAGCATGTTCGCTCGCTTCAATACCATATGTGAGGATAGGACGCATACAGGTCTTGCTATATGTTCTAATATTTATTCCTCCATACAACATCTCTCAGGCAGCCAGCCACAACTGCAGCCTTATCCATCTGAGGCCGAACTTCTTTGAGGAGGTCACGAGAGCTGAGCATTTCACTGCCAAGGTATATGAACTGCGAATTGTTCAGTGGGCTCATCACTTACTGAGATTCTGCACTCTAATCGGTCTTTGGAGAATGTCATACATTTTTTTTCGCTATGGAGATGATCATATTATACTTTATATATACAATTGATTAAATTTATAAATTTACCCAAATGCACTCAATTAAAATTCCGTAATATGCAAATTAAATATTTTTTATTTTCAGTTTTTGAAAATGATACCATTACATCAGTTGGTATTGGTGGCTGGCAAAATTTTCGACCAATAAAGTTCAGCCGGGGACCACGGTCCCAACACAAAGGCGTGCATTATCTGGTTTAACTTGATCTTGCATCTGTGTGAGTGCGGCCATTTACATACGTATATGTACACCGTGATCGGTGCGCCTGTGTGGGGCCATCAGACACTGAAGAGAGACGAAGAAGCCGACCCGCCCGGAGACCACACTTACATTATACAATGACCCGCCGGTCACAACCGCAAACCACATTTTTTAAAGCGCATAAATACTATTAATAGTTCTGCGGATCTATGATTCCTTAATTATTGAAAATATTTGGATATTTTTATATATGTGTCTATATAAAAATATTTATAAGTGAGGAGTTCAGAAAACAGCTTCGATTGACTGAATTGCGGTAGACATATTTGTAATTTAATTAATATTATAATATTTAATAATTAATATAATAATATTTATTGTACTAATAAAAATATACTATATATACTATATGATAATAATATTAACTGTATTAATAAAAAATATGTATTAATAAAAAATAATGTTTTCACCGCTTATTTATTGTAAATATCATCATGTTTCAGAGCCAACGGTCTCTTCGTCAGGATACAATGTAAATCTACTAACAAATAAAAAATCGAAGTATAGACGGTAAAAAAATAAAACTGATATATGGGAAATTAATAAATAATTAAGTACTAACATGAAAACAAATTAAAAAGATATCCATGTATTTGTAAAAAAAACTTGGTTGTTTATAATATTCAATTTACTAGTAACACTTTATCTTATTTCCAAAATTTCTAATTTATCCAACTGTATAATTTAACCCTGTATAGTTTCCCATATATTCTTTTTATTTTTTTACTACTGTACTTCGATTTTTGATTAATTTGTTAGTATACAATGCGTCCTGACACATGTTGTCCTGACCATTGGCTCTGACACATGTTGATAATTTCAATGTGTAAGTGGTGAAAACAAAGTGTATTTTTATAAATTGTGTCACGAAAATATTTGTAATATTTTAAATTAAAAAACATATATTGTTTTAAGCCACTCTTATGATATCATATACAATATGTCATACGTCAACCGGTTTTGGTTGCACCCAACCTTCTTTAGGACAGTATTATGTAATAACAAACCTAAGCACAGACATTTATATTACATAGAAGTTTAGTTATTAGATAGAGAGATTCGTGGTGCGAAGTAGACTCGAGAGTGGTTCGATGTTTTGGAGACCACATGAGCTCAATAAGTATCTCATATTAGAGAAAGTTGTAAAAAAGTTTCTGAGATGTCTCTACATGAGAGAGTACGACCATTATCCTTAAAAACCGAGTTTCTCCGGGTAAGCTTGGCTACAATAGTTTAGAGACTAGAAGGGTGTATTTGATTACGCATTTTTTTCGATTGTTGTGCGGTATTCTCGATAATCCTGAAATTATGCAGAGCATTGGTTTGTGTGTTTCTGATACCTTAGACAGTATCAGCAAAGATTGTTTCACATTTCAATATACAAGACCAACCTACAGAAGCTACCGCTATGCTAAACAATATCGCATTGGATATTGATGTGTTCCACATCTCTGAAGGGGTTTTCCGAAGCTGAATTCTCCTACATCTTTTATAAGAATTATTATATGTGAATACTCATTAAACTTTATAACATGTTTATAATATTATATATTATTTACAAAATCTTTTGAAATTGAAATTTAAAGCATCAAAGAGGTACAGAGTATCAGCAACGGCATCAAAATAACTTCTAATCTAATCTAATACTCCGATTTTAAAGTTATTCCCCTTCTTCCAATGTAATCCCTACCTTTCCCCCTAAATGGTCATAGCCGATGATCTGTCACCTTCTTTAAGATGCTTTCTCTTTCTAATTTAATTACTAAACTTGTATGTAATGTAAATGTCAATACATAGGTATGTACTTAGGTTACATTAAATTATAATGTCCTTAAGTGGCTTAAATAACAATATACTTTTTTTATTAAAATTGTTATGTCATCAAGCCATATAGTATTTTCTTTCTTTAAAATTTTTTTTTTTGTACGTTTTCAAGTCATCTATTGTTCAAGTCATCAAGAGCCAGATAATTATTTTCAAAAATGTCGTCCTCAATTTTCGTCATTTGATTAGTGGCAGTTTGGTAAGTACGTAATTTTTTTTCTCCCAGTCATACATTGTCTACATGAACAAGACCTTACCCCCAATTAACGCCATTCTGAGCCATGTTTAGTTCGATGTTTATCGAGGCTTCCATGTCTCGTACTTAGTATGCCTGTCTTGTTGGTGGTTGACCTCACTTTCTGTGTTCTTGTACGTTCTCACTGATCACATATTTCGCCAGTTCGTCTCCATCCCTTCAAGCAGCATGTCCAAAGAACGAGAGAAAATTTTTCGTGCAGCAATCGACGCCAACACCCTTTCATCTATCCACTTTTTAGTAAAAGC